>JABASI010000483.1:0-38111 GCA_019776505.1 Tomocerus nigrus | reverse complement strand
CTTCGCCCACTCTAACTTTACTTTTACATGGTTTCCCTCCATTTCACTGTGCTCAGAGGAAAGAGTCACTCTTTGGTTTTCGAATTCACTCCGTCAGACCAAGCACGAAAATATCTATGAATAAACACACCTAATACCCATAGAATATTATAATCCCTATTCCCTATACCTACGTATCTCTATTTAACAGTATCTGCTACTTTTATTTACAGGGTGATACTTATATATACCTACTGTAACTCAATACTTACTGGATACGTAATGGCCTATAAAACACAAGTAATAGATAATAGCTGTTCTAATATTTCTTTGCAAGTGTGGTGTATCTACACATTTGATCTGTGCACTTCTTGAGCTAGTGCCTTTCCTTTCACTTGCATGTCTTCTCTCTACTACTAACAGTAAATATACTTATAGCCCAACTAGTAACTCGAGTATAGGTATTAGAAATTGGGGGACGCTAGGATGTTTTACAAGTCCAGCGATATATTTCACATAGAGAACTTTCTAGACAAGAATGTGTAAAGATTGCTGATGAAAGTAAAGTCACTGCATATTATATATCATAAAAGCGCTCAACATACACCTTTTGACTTGAGCATTAGGCACACATAGAAACGGAGGAGAGATACTCTCAAGTAAACTCACTTAACGGTGAAAGTTCTCGTCATCCAACTAATACTAATAGTACTACTGATATTATATTAGTGATGGTTATAGCTAATGTAAAGAAAGGGTCAGTCTCTCTCTCTCCATATAAATAGTTTGTAGTAGGTAGCTTATTCTAACTGTAAATGTGTTCTTCTAAGGGAGAGTACACTATCTGAGATACTTTCAACTTATTCTGGCTAAGTAAAGAAGAAGTGAAATGAATAAAGTGCCAGGGCAAACATACAATTCTTCTTCCTACTTGTTTAGAGCCAATTTATCTAAAAGTATGGAGAAAGGAGGAAGATGAAGACATCTCCTCCTTTTCCTCCTTGCAAGTCTTTAGCGAAAACTAGGAAGAGTACTTATGCACACATTATGTACAGGGAAGAAAATTCAGGACGACGACGCTTTCACTTACGGGAGTAGGTCAACGAAAAAGCAAAAGAGCATTTAATATTTTTTGCAACTTTTCTCCTTTTTCTCAACTATTAGTCATATATGGCGAGTTTGTATATATTGCTCTACTTATTATAATACATACTCGTTCCTAGTTATATAGATAAGGTGTCTTGGAGGAGTCTTGGCCTGATTTGGTGAGTATGGTTTCGTCTGGTTGCCAGTAATATCTTTACATGGAATCTTCTACTCAACGCTTATGCATACATTGTAACAATGCGCGACATAAATTTTCCTCCGAGCAGAACACAAGAGCACAGAGCAGAACAGAGCCGAGTTCTGGAGCAAACTGAAGAGAACAGAGATCTTTGATCAACTTAGTTCCACATGGTATGAGATCCTGTATAAAGATAAATGCATCATCCCAGCTGGGAGAGGTGAACTGAACATACAGGAGAGAACATCATCGCAAAGCAGAACTGAAACAGTCAAAGGCAAAGCAATGCAAGCCAAGACAACATCATCATAATAACAGTACTACTGCTCTACTAACTCCGTATAATATTAGCATCCTTAATATCTCAACTTAACAAAAGTGCTACACACCATAGGTTAATACTGTACATACCTACCCATCCTTCCCTCACTCAATAATATGCAAATATATTTACATAAGCATACACTACAAAAGTACAATGCATGTTCATAGCTCCAACTATCTGTACCCCTACCCCGGACCTCATATCTAATATTAATATACTTACTACACATAATAGTTTGAGATGTGCACAAAGGATACGTACGCGTGTATTCATATTGTGCACCAAGTGTAAAATAACTACTATTTTCATAAAGTAGGCCAAAATATTTGCATCTATTCATTATGCAGGATGGATGGAGTAAACTAATATACTTCTAGATAATGTAGTAACTCCTATACCACCCTTCAAATATCCTTTCTATCAAATGACTTAAATAATATACTTTCTACACTCTAGCATTGATGTGCGGTAAAAGTGATACCGTAAGCTTTCTAATATTTACCCTGTTGCTCATTGTCACTTTCTGATACCTTTCCATTTACTAAAAATTACGCCAATGTACTATTTAATTCAAATTGTAAGACCAAAATTCTGTCATTCATACAGGTAATTGATTGATACACAAACTTGTGTTCGGTCATGTCATGAAATAAACTAAATGCTCAGGGTACGTATTCTAATCAATACGGTATTTTGTATTTTTGCAGTTTCTTACGCTGACGGGTTAGGCAGTAGCAGCAGTATTTCTATAAAGGTTCATAAAGCAATCTTGATTTTAAGTTCGACATTATTACGGTTGAATATAATGCTTAGTATTACTTCAATATATTTTATTCAGCCTCGCCTTAGAGAATATAAACTTAAAGGAACAAGTATTAAGTTTTTTCGTTTACTTTTCGCAAGGAAAAGTGTTTCATCTATTAAGTGTGTTAGAGGACGCAATAGTACACGCGATAAAAGAGTAAAAAGTCATTGTCTCGTCTCCATGCATAAAGTGCATAATAGTAAGTCATAAAGTGCAAATGTGTCAAAAGTGTACGTAGACACCTCTAGAGCTGTGCATTTGTTCTCTGACTCTAAAACTTTAAATGTCCCGTGTGCACACGCCTCGTTTGCAAAATTAAACTAAGAGAAAGCTGTGGGAGGTAAGTTATACTGTAGGATGGCTCTTGAAAGTCGAAAGCAGGAGAAAGAAGAACACACCTTATTTCTGATATATTGCACTGTTTTATTTTAATATCATGCATGATCCAAAATACTGGTAGGTATTTAGCAAATGTAGGTTACCTAAACTGGCACTGCACTGGTGCGGCTTAGCAGGACTCTAATAGTAAAAGTAGGTGGTCCTATATGGTAGCCAGCATTATTTATGGAATGATGTATTAGATGGTATATTTAGGTAGCTTTTGCAGCAAAAGGAAATTTTCTTTATACAGTCAATTTTATAAGTGAGCAACTGCTATTAAATGAACTATTAAGTGTTCGATGTGGGTTATAGGACTTTGTCGGTGTGCTAAGAGTGATAAAACACTATTACTTGGTGCATCCCCACATATACGTATGTATGGAGAAGAGTGTAAAATAAATATAAACCCGAAGTCAATACCGTCAATGGTGCATTTCATATATATTTTGTATTCCATAAAGATTCCATTGAGCCAAATCAATTTTTACTGCATGCATTTACTTTTTGATTGAAAATTCCATTTTATTTTATAGACTTTGTCCTAGACTCCTTTACTTAACAGAAAGAGACAAAATGAGATCTTTTCCCTCGATATCCTAAAAATAGTTTACATTTTATACCTTGGAATTGATGTAGGAGGCTAAGTAAGAAGATAATTTTGATCCTAGGTATATATTTTTCTAGGTAGCTACGATACAATAGCTTTTCTGGTTTTCCGTTAAATAAAAGACTGACTCGTCCGCCTATGCGTCTTTCTATTGTCTGTAAATCTGACAATCAAATCAAAGGGGTTGCATTTGCATACACAAAATACCAATTTTTAAATTCAAAGAACATTCTGCTAGCTATGAATCTGTTAGCTTCTATAAAATTCCTATTTGTTTCAGAGCTACGTAAGTAGTATAACTATTTACATGTGATAGAAGGAAAAGAGTTTCCTTTGGCAGAATTGCATTTTCCCAAAAGTGGGTGTTAAGTAGGTATACGAGTACATAACTTATGTCTTGCACTTTGTGAAACTAATGTATGATTTCCTATATATAGATATATGCCCATACATAGTTTAGCGTAGAAGTGCATCATGACATGACATGACATGCAGCCAACCAAGCATCCTTGTTCCTTTCCACATTGTACCAATTCATTGTATAGTACCGGGTACCTACTAACACGTATACAATACACGGAGAAACAAGATCTGGAACGGCAGATGTGAGAAATGTGTGAGAAAACGTTTTCTTTGTGGTTTCCTTTCATTCACTTCTCTACTACATTACGTTACATTTTCTGTTATAGTGTCTCATGCTCTGTCTTTTCATCTCACTTATGTACATACTTTACTACACATACATCTCCGTCGTCGACTTTGCATTCTGTATGTATAGTATACACGGCTATATCTGTGTAAACCTCTAGCATAGAGTTTACCCACATTTATTCCCTCTCACCACTGCACTACCACCCGAACCTTGAAAAGCCATTACGTTGCAAAACATTATTTAGAAATTGCTTTGGTTTGCGACAGTCACCAACTGAAACTTCCCGTCATGCCGAGTCAGACATATCTTGCTCACTGGCGGATTGTTAGAATGCCATTTTAACCAATGCAAATATTGCCATCTAAATTATCCCTAAAGTGCAAAAACAGTACTCCGAAATATTTTATTCAATCGGGAGATTTAATTTTCTGCACTTTAAACTCAGATTTCAATATAGAGACGCATGCAGTCATTTTTATTTCTGTGTGTACTATAGTCATACATACACAATTTACATATTTATTTTTACATGCATATTTTATTTCTACATGTACCTGGGCATTTCTTTGTGTACTTACACTTATAGTATAAGTGTAATAAAATACTTCCATTATTTAAATCATTCTCAAACCAATACTGAATTTTACAATTAAATTATTCCTGTGAATAGTCGCTGTTTTATAATTATAACCATTAGATTAATTTAACTAAAACCTAGAGAGCATTTTTATTGGCTACATAGAATTACACAGGCACAGATTGTCCCAGATATATTTATTGGAATACCCTTCCGAAACAAATGTAAAGAACAATTCCTCCATTGTTGGTGTCGTACTTACTGACATAGACACGTCGTGTGTAATAAGGATAAGATAAAGAAATTCTCGCATTGTAGACAGTGTATAGACTTCAGTCTGTGTCTGTAGCCGCAGTGTCAAATGCACATGCTTAGATTTGTTAGAGGTTCTTAAGACTTAAGTCGGGTGTACTAATAAAGTATACTTTTGTTGTTGTAATCTTAGATTTTATAGGAGCTAGTAGTGCTTAGGTGCCTAACTATTCCAGTCTTCTTAAGTTACTACTACTGTCTACTTCACAAGCAATCATACAATGGAATAATAGAAATGCCAAAGACTTGACAGTTTCCAAGTTCTCTGACATCACAACGTTGCAATACGGAAAGCGGAGATATCTATAGAAGAGTAAATTAAATAAGCCAGAGACACAAAGATCTGTCTGATGTAAATAAAGTTTTGTTACCTACCTATTCCTGAGTATTTTTCCTTTGCTTACTTTTCTTGAAATTACGGACTAAGTCCTATATATTACAATTACAGATAGATAGACAACAGTAGTTACTATCAACAAAGAAACTGTCACAGAAAACTCTTTTGTCTTTTCGTCGTATCCACAGTTGTAATCTTCTTAAAAACTCTAGTAGAAACTAAATCTATTATCCACTGTGACAATGAAATGACAAGTCAGGCAATCACAACGCGTCACTAAAAGTTCAACTCTCTCTACTACAGCTAGTGCATATATGAAGCTCTAAGGCTAAAAATAAAAGTTCGACAAGGTGGCCTAGTAGTATCTGTACCTGTTTCTCCAAATTCATCCTCAAAGTCATCACATTCCTAATTATAACATTTTTCAACCAGGTTTCAGCTTTAAGCTATTGAGGAAACACACATTACATATAAAGACTTCTCTAATTCAATATAAAAAGATAATAGTACGATTAACTTAAACCTCCATGCTTACATAAACGACCATAATGCGTAGAAAAATACACATGTGGATGTTTGTGTTATGATTTTTGCCCTTCTGGGAGGTCAAATCCTGTGATCATTTCTAAGATAACAAGTTTTAAAGGAAAATATTGTAGGTCACCAACCACACAACGAATCTGAAAATTGGTAAATGTCTTAACAAGAGCATACAAAAGTAACCTGAGCATTTGTTGTACACTTTTGTTATTTTTGGGTAAGTCTGCCATAATTTAAATCTTTGTAAGCATCAGGCCACAAGTAACGTCCTTAGAATGAGATTATGTCTAGTAGTAGTTCCTGTTTACATTTTGTTGAAATAATTGCTGTAGTTTCATGGTCAACAAAGCGTCTTGCATTGGTATGATATTGGTGCAACTGGAGAAACACATTCCACACGAAAATCTTTCATTGATTTGGAAATGTGAGTTTAAGAATCAATAGAAGCGGAACAAGGTGGGACGAAAAGGTAGGTGTAGCATAATATTAGTGCAAGTTGCAAGTCTTTATCACACGTCACAATCCATTGTTGTTATTCGTTGATGAATGACATGAGATACCTGTGCTGAATGTTTTTCCTTTCCTGTATAGTATTTCTAGCTAAGTGGGGCACAATAGGAAAAGTCCTCACACCTTCATATTCATGGTGTAAGTTATGGGTTATGCATGTCATGATAACTGCATTCAGCATACAGCACACATCAAAGAAAGATATTATTATCCTAGATGTAGTTATTGTGTCCTATATGACAATAGTAAATGTATACTTTTCAAAAGGGGGAATTATGTTGTTAGGGAGGATTGACAGAACAGCATATTAAATATAAAGATATGCTATATAGGCACAAAGAATGTTACCTTACTCAAAACTTCAAGGCTGTCACAAGTGTCAGTTAATTTTTCCTAGGCCTATTCATTTGCTCAAGAAAAAACACTCGTATCTAATCGATTGATCGATTACTGCACACAACATTTCAACTATATGGGAACTCCACAGTTCACATAATATAAGCCATTCGTCAATGTTCTGCCACTAACAACTTTGAAAACGGGATTTCTGCAATTTTATTTTACAGAAAGACGAAAAGTGGAATCAATTCGAAACTTTCAGTGCACTACGCATATTCATTAGTAGAACGAGGTGCCTGAGGTGTTAAAACAACTCGCGAACGAATCGACTAGGTGGCATTTTCAGCTCCAGGATAAGTATACCATCAGTAAATAAGTTCTGCCCCATTCTGGCTACGAAGTGTAAAATAATAATAACTGTGAATGTTGGGGAAAACTATCTAGGTTTCCAGCTTAAGATGTAACAGAAAGATTAAGGCTTGGGAACACTAGCATATGGCATCTCACACTGTACACAAATACGTTACATCTATGGAATTCGTTTTGCGGTCACTTGCACACAATATTTCTATAAATTCCACTCGTATGGAGTAGCTAAGTAGTATTGAATCTTTGCGCATCGCTTACAATAGTTACAATTCAATTTTATGACACAAAATGCATCTAATGCTCAAGCCATACAACAGACCAGTCGCCTTTAAATTGCATTACCTAATTACTATTATAGTAGGTAGTGGTGACTCTAGTGACTGTACGTTTCAGGAACAAACTTTTTTGAAAAATAAAAGAGGAACTCTGTAGTTAATCCATATTACACATATAATAGATTTTTACTAAGTATAAAAACAGAAGTATGGCAACATTAACCTGTTATAAATAGACTGTGTCCGCTCCGCATTTTGATTTTTCAAACTGTGTAAATGCTAATACTATAGCTTTTACGTAAATAAATACATTAAAAATTGATAAATGTATGTATTGACCTTAATTCCATTGTTCAGATGATTCGGGTTGATTTTCACTTTCCATTCAAGTTGTTTAAAGAAAGAATCAATAGATAGAACGTGTGAACCATCATTATGCAAAGGATATTAGAGGGAGGAATTTTTGCAGGGTGTTTGGATGGTGTACCTAATCCGTTTCGATGTGTCATTGAGATATGCATGCATGTATTTATGTATAGTAGAATCGGGTTGATTTTCACTTTCCATTCAAGTTGTTTAAAGAAAGAATCAATAGATAGAACGTGTGAACCATCATTATGCAAAGGATATTAGAGCGAGGAATTTTTGCAGGGTGTTTGGATGGTGTACCTAATCCGTTTCGATGTGTCATTGAGATATGCATGCATGTATTTATGTATAGAAAAGTATATAGCTATGAATAGAAAATGGCATAAACCGAGAGGGAGACACCCATAATAACGTGGCGAAAAGTGTCATGTACAAGATAATAGTATAGTGTGGCCATGGCCGTCCTTGATGGGAATTCCAGTGAACTGGACGACGCTGTTGTGTGATAGGGTGTGCATGATATATGATGTGTCAAATAATAAGACGATGGAAATTCCTTTTGTGCTCTTCTCCTTCTAGTACTACTACTCCACATTTTCGGCTAGGAGTAAAATTGAAGGGGAATTCATTTGAGTTGGCCAGAGAAAAACTCGGGCAATATTTTCAAGGGAAATGCGAGTGTTGGTATGACTGACATGCCAAGAGAGAGGGATAATAAAAAACATGCGTCTGTCACACACGTCACATATTCAAGCATGGTAGGACAGATTTGAACTGTACGAATTCCTAAGTGCACTTATATTTTGGTTAGTCAATGTAGTTCCACGTAGACGGATAGATTTTAGAATATTACTTTATGGTATATATCTAGTCTGGAGATGCAAAAGAAATTGATACTCACTTAAGAAGAGTAGTAGAGATCTAATGCCATCACTATCACATACGATGTGACCAGAGCAGAACTGATCTCATCCCATATCAATTTCCTTCTCATTCTAATTCCCAGAGAAGAATTCAATAGAATGGACAACCTCTGGCAGAACGGAATTGGCCTTCTCTTCTTCTAAACTCGCTTCTCTCTCTCTCTTTCTCTCTGTTTCCCCCTTTTCACTATATATTGATGAAGACAAGACATAAAAATAGTGGAATTCGCACTGGCAACTAACTAAGTCTACAAGACACTTGTTCGATTGGACACCGTGCGAATCGAGCCGTGTCGGCCGTTTCGCCTCCGAACTCGAAACCTGTCGCCTCTTGTAAATTCCATTCTTCCATTTCTTAGTTTTCCACTGAGAACACTTTCTTTTCTTCTTTGTGAGCTAGCTACCTACGTAATATAATATATGAGTCGAGAAAGTAAATTGCACTGGTATAACATTACATTTAGGTTACATACTATTGAAGACTTGGTCAGAAAATATAAGAAGAAAAAAACAAGAAGACTCTGTGTCATCCTAGGGAATGAAGGACATTTGTACAAAGAATAAAATGGGCCCGCTCTGGACTGCCTCTTTTCATTTTGAAACGACGGTGCATTTCCACGCAAGAGTATTCCAGTGCAATTGGATAGAACTTAGGATTTCCTGCGAAATGTCTATTCCAATTATTTTCCAGCCTCTAGCGTATTTTCAGTTACAATTCTGTCACCATGAATTCTTTCTAGTATTTCAGTTGAACAGACTCAATTACCTTTCCTTTGGTAGTAGCCTTGTAATACCAGAGGAGTTGATATATTTACTCGGCTACATTACAACCACAAATTGTATTCTTTACTTACCTAGCCACGTAGATCCAGCTTGAGGGTATAAATGCTATCTTGTTAATATTTATGTCCGTAGATAAGGTAAAAGCGTTCTTTGCATCCAGAAATATAATATTAGCAAAGCGTACGTATTACACTGAAAATTACCTTCGTTTAAAAATTCCCGCCCTTCACTCTACAAGTCTACACTGTAAAACGAGTTTTCAGTTTTCCCATTTATTTTTACTTTATTTACATTAGAATGCAAGGGCAGAGTGTATATATGTAGTATATACTAGTATGTACTTTAATTAGATAATGAAAATTTCTTTGTTTCACTCCCTCTTCTTCATTTTCCTTGTTTTATTAGGGTTTGACATGTAATGTAGGAAATTAAAATTAAAGAGAAAAGCAGTTGTAGCAGAAAACTCCCCCTGATTACGTTATTAACGTATACTACTCTCTCCTCAAGACTTCTAGTTAATATCAGCGTTTGTAAAAAATACATTTTGTAGTAATCAGCAGTTTATTTTATTTGGTATACTTTTCTTGTATAAGCCACGACGGACGGCCATAGAACCACAATATATGGACTTATTGTCGTACCGGAGTGAAATTAACCCAGTACGTCTATTAGGACTATATAGATTCGGATTTCCTCATGTGCCACTTTAGATTAGCAAGCGTAGAGAACAAGAAGATTATTAGAGTTAGGCACGAAAGGATTTGCTTTCGTTCTGATATGATGTGATAGGATATGACATGACATGAGGCTGCCAATTTTTGCAGTCTTAGACACAGCAGATCGCACATTAGAGAAGTATGATATAATAAGTAGGTTGCTAGTCTTTGGGTTAACTTAACAAGAGTTGGCTTACTGCGTGGAGCGGAAAAAAATGCATTTGGATAAAGATACCTATCCTTTAATATCCCTCAGCTCTGTTCTTTTCTCAGTGACTTCCTCCTCTCTGACTGCGTTAGTTTTCGTTGGGAGAAATATTCAGAGTTTTAATGCGGCACTCAGCTCAACACTTTTTTGCACTCTCTCATGTCAGTCGGCAATGTCTGTCGGCACTAAAACTCTCATGTTATGACCTCTTCTCCTGATCCTGAATTACGAAGATTTGGCATAATTCTCACATTAAGGAATTCTTCTCAGCAGGCACTCGTGTTCCTTGTGTCGTGTCCTGTCGTGTCAAACCAAACCAAACCATCCAAGTCAAGTCTCAATGTCTTTCCTCTCCTCAGCTCTTTTATTTTATATTATGTCCTAAGAAGACAAACCAAGACCTGGCTCTGGCTCCCTGCTCTCTCTCACTCTCTTATAATTTCTCCTTGGCGAACCGTAGCAAAACTAAGAACTATTATTGTACCACGAAAAGTAGCCTTAGCACGCATATATATATTTACACTGCATAATGTGTATACAGTGCAAAATGGGCATTGCCCTTCTCCAAATCACGAGTCTACGTCTTTCCGTAGCACACACACGGAGTGAGAGTTCACAATTCCAGATAGCAAGAGTTGTAACTCTAAGTTTCTCCTCGAAACATTTTCATCAGCATCAGCCAACGATCTTAAGTGGAGTTTTGATGGCTTTTCTTCTTATAAGTGTAACTAACTACTACTTACTTCCTTTCCCTCTTTTCCTTCCCTTCAATGTACTTTTCTTTTCTTTTACTTCATTACTCTGGCCTGAAACATGCGGAGCACTGTTAGTGTTAGTGCGACCCTAAGCATCTTACTCTACGTCTTACACAGTCAACAGTTTAAAACTTTTCTTACTTAGCTCTCTTTTTGGTTTACTTATTACTATTACTGCTATTACGTAATCGCTCTAATGTCTCCTTAAAGTAATTTTGACTATTAGTAAATAGGACAATGTACCAAGAGGATAAATACTCAAAAGGTCGCATATATACACTCACCAAACTATAGCATAATAATATCATCTCCGCATGTCAGTCGGTTCCTTTTATTCGCTTGCCAATGCACTTTGACTCAATAACTGCGTTGTAGTCGTTTTGACTGACGTAACAAATGTCAGACAGGAAGGTGTTCATTTTCTTGTAAAAATACTAAAAGGCTCTTATTGCTTCATGGCTTGATTGTTTTCTTCCGTTCTGCTTCTTTCTTTCATGTCTTCCAAGAAAATCTTAAGTAAATACTTTTAAATTCTTATATAATTTCCTTCAACCCTTACTGAAAACCTAAAACGTCTTTGGTGGTTTCGTTTCGCTCTTGCTGTGAAAACTCTTTTCCTATTCTTCCATGATAACATCTTCCGTAGAAATGGAAGCACATCTGTGACAAAGTGAATCGCATATGTTACTATCACAGACAATAGATGCAATCAAAATTTAAAACAAAACGTAACGACACAAGAGTGTGTTTCTCCTCTTCGCTATTTTGTATTACGCCATCGTATACAAGCATTGTCTGCTTGTGTACTAACAATATCTTTATACCGTAATGATATAATTATAGGCACCTTTACGTGTGTAGCTGGGTCATATAATAAAATTATAATTATAGTACTTAGTCTAAAAATACATACAATAATGCTAGAAAACTTTGCGTCAAGGGAAAATCACCAAATATGTACACAGCGTGTATTTAAAGGTATTCCAGAAAATGTGCATAATTTTATCTTCGTGTTGTGCTTCGTTAGGAATAGTTACATGAACACATGTGCTTAAAGAAGCATAACATACATAAAACGGATTGTAACATTTGTTGTGTGTGTATTAGAGGACTCCCATGCGATAATCCATTAAAACTAATCGCTAGAGATTTCGTTTCATGGATATCGGTTTACAAACTATGTGTGTTTACCAAAGGTAGTACAAATAGTAGCAATTCCTATTTGTAGAAGATAAGTGTGCATTTGACTGGGTATACCTACATAAATGTTTAAATAGACTACCGTTTTTAGTGCTCTGTGTGCAATGCATGACACAGAATATAAGTATCAGCCAATAATAGTATGTCACTCCGTTGCGGTAGAGGTAATAAATTATGTTTGTGCAGGTTCCCTCTTCATCGCAATCAGACTCGCTCTATTTATTCTTCACGTTCCGTAAAATTGCAATGTGTATCTACATACGGACTAGAATTATTTAGTATGTCTGAAGGTATCCAGTGATTTACGATTCTTTGGTGCATTCGTCAAACAGCATAAAAATCAATATTACTTAACATATACCTAGTAAGAAAAGAACAATAGTAGATTTTCTAAAGACATAAAGGGCTCTTCTTGGTCCTTAGTCCTTCCTGAACTGTGCGGGAAACGAACCGGAAGGAAGTTCTTGTGGAAAAGCAGAGCTACTACGTATCTTTGTGTGGGGAAGAATAATGCACATTTAAAACAATAAGATAAAAGTCAAAAGTTTTGTCTTAGGAATCCTTTGTTGAGCGAGACTATACTTAATTAACGTAAAGATAATAGAAAAGTCCTGTAAAATACGAGGGGGTAATGTAATGTAAATAGAGTCATAAGAGAGGGAAGATTTAAAAAATATATTCCGTAGCAGTGCTGACTCTGTTATCAGTTTGGGTGTAAAATAAAAATATAGAGCAGTGTAACTCAACGAACTAGTAGGAAATCATAGATAAAGGAGAAAAGTAACCCATAAGAATAATAAATACGTACATTACATACGTTTTAAGATGTAGGACATAAAACGTGCATTGTAGTATACCTACTTCGCACAATACACATCCAGTCCAGTGAAGCTGATCGCCGAGCGACGAGAATTAAAGTGGAAAAGAGAAAATAAGGTACGTATTATCTGTAGGAAACGTATAAGAAAGAAGCAAGGAAGCAAATATCAAGAGATGGTAATCAGTTGAAAGGCTGGAATAAATAAAACGGCCCTGGCTAGGCGAATGGATTGGAGCTTGGGGAAAATTGTTAAAAAACGCTTGCTAGTTCTGCAGATATATTATTACATAGATTACACACATATACATTGGTAATATTCCCTTTTCTACCATTGTCTCTGTGTGTAACTGTTAAAGTTATAGGAGCTCTGCCCTGACTTTCCCTGTATCATGATCATGATGGCAACGAAACGAAAGACAAGACAAGACGTTAAGATAAGCAATTCGGGTTCCTTCCCGCACTTCGTCAAAAGTAATCAGGAAAAAGAGACGGGAAAGTTGGAGACAGTTGAGTCAACCAAGCGGAACACATCTTCTGTTACTGAACCGAGCTGACTTTGTTCCTTAGTCCCTCTTACCTAATAATGTACAAGCAATACACACATATATAACTGTACATTATATAATATAGTATATATACTTATATATATGGCTTCTGTGCTGAACTGTGATGAATACTGGATATACATAAATAGTGCCTATATATTTTACTCCCTCCTCTCTACATTATCTCCCATGAACTACAAGCACATCAGTCGAAACATTTTATGTGACAATGCTAACTCTAATGTGGGCAAAAGTTAGATTTTCAGATACAGACAAAGTCAGAAGAGTCGCCTTTATTCATCGATCCAATCCTCGCTCGCTCTGAGTCATTTCAAATAATAATATGTATTCTTAATATCAGATTCCCATTCGGCCCAAAAATGTAATCCACAATAACTAATACGAAGTAAAATAGGGCTATTACATACCTGTCTCGTTCTAGAAAATAATATGTCGATATCATAATGTATCATTTGATATATATTATGGAACATGACCTGGATTTTTGTACTCTCTGCGTAGAAAAATTTATGAAAAATAAGACTGGTATGTCACTGAGCTAACTACAAATACTATTATATTTTATATGTACTGTGCTACTGACATGACATTTCGTTTTTCGTGAAAGTCATATTTATGACCGTGCACGGCTCTCTCTCTGTGTATCTGTAGCACATATGAAATAACAACAGTGCGTATTGATCCAGATCCGAATTTTCTATTATCCAACTCGCCTTCAATGATAATCAGAACAAAGCAAAACATGAGCCCGAACAATAGTGGGATGAATCCGAATACAAAAGGGAGTCTGAAAACATTATGAGACTGAGAGTAGTTGGTAAAAGATAGCAAAAATGAGTGAAGTGAGTCGTTTTGTGCTGTGTGTGTGAGTCTTCAAGCTCAACTCATGCGTTTCCTTCCGATTCTTCTCTCGTGGCTTTTTGTAGTCCAGTCTTTCAAGAGATCTTTGACTCACTGGACGCTCCACTTGTTTTTAAGGTCTTAAAATGTAACAACTTGCCCCATTCCACTCTCGTATTGTCAGTACTATCAAAAATACACCGTATAGGAGTCTTAGTATTGTAATGGGAGCAATACTCCTTTATTTATGATGTAATATCAGGATTGTAGCATATCTAGGCTTGTGACAACTATATGACATAAACTATAGCAAATATAAAAAACATTGTGTTATATAGTATACGTGTATAGATTATTATCTCATCAGTTCCAGTTTTTCTCTTAGCTTGGCTTGTCCTGTCTGGCATCATTCAAGAAAATGAGTATAGGAGCCTTGAAAGCCTTCTGTCCAAGCACTTTAAGTTTATGCCCTAGTGACTGCTTTCTTGTCATTCATTTGATACTTGTGGTTACTACTAGAAAAATTATCCGTACAGAAAGCTTTTCCAAGAAATCCTCTGCTTTATCTTAAAATTCATTGTTCTCGTTTCAAGAGGATGCTACATTTCATTGGCCCCAAATGTTACTAATGAAAACTGGCATATTTCAGAGCATGACCACTTGCAATTTCTAATACATCTTTTCTAGCGACAATCTGACAGTTTTCTCAACTCACAGTGGATCCCGTGGATTTGAAAAGGTAGACTTTTGCTACAGCATTCTCGTTTAATACTTATATTTGTTTTTGTGTCCTTTGACTGTCTAAAATTCCGCAAACTGTCAAATAACCCATTCCACAGAGACACAGTGGTGTATGATAAAAGTTTCTACAGATAATTTCTGTATTACATACTGCAAAGGTTTAACACGAATAAATTACAGGATACACAGCAATTTTCGCTTTTCAACAATTGTTGTTTGCATAGCAGACGTAGAATAAACTACTGAGTCTGTAAAAAGAATAGGTAAGTATTAAAACCTGCATAATTTTCATTGGTTTGGCTTCAAGTGGAGAGTGTGGTTTAAGTTACCCACAGATTTACGTGCGTATGTTTGTTAGATGATACTTTATTGGTTGCATCCCTTCTTATACGACAATGCGGGTAGCGATGTAATAAAAAAAGCATGATATCACATGATAAGAACGCAGACATTAACAGTTTCACGTATACTATACTTTGTGTACAATCTGTTTAGGTGCATTAATGTTGTCACTTATTATAAGGAAAATAGTAAGGATTCAAATAGGGAATGCTGCAATCGTTACTCTAACAAAAGTACTTAACTAGAATATTATAGGATGATAGCGTCCCCAGATACATAAAGAATTTCAGATTAGAGATTCATGAGCGTGCAAAGATCCCATCATTTTCTGTAGCAAAGCCGTCATGAGTATGTGGCTAAATAAGATCAAAAGCGACCTTGCATCAGTTGCAGAGCTATAGTTTATTTACGATTAGTGGCTATAGTGCAGTTGAGGTTGACGTTGATGCATTCATGATTCTATGCATGGCTTGCACCATGAATGACTGGAGATAATATTATGAATGCACTCAAGGCCCCATCTCACACGGAGTAATGCATCCTCTCTCTGTCTATTTAGTCGTTGCTCTTATCACCCTCGCTAATATTATTATAGCTATGTCTAATAAGGGAGACTATATACCTACACGTAAACAAACGCTGATTCACAGATTAACTAAAAACCTACTCGGTTTTTCTACGTGAGAGTAAATGCTGGTAGTTAACGTTAGTGGATGGCAAGATTCTCAGGCTTTTCGTCTTGGTCGTGTAGTCATATGTATTTGAGGTAAATGTAAGGATCCCATGATGCAGATTGCTCTGGAGATGTGTAGCAGTAATGTATGAAAGATTTATAAAAGAGATCCACCAAGATTACATTTTACAAAGTAAAGAAGCTCTGAAAGCAAAAAATCTTCATTAAAACTAGCGAGTGAGTTAGTACCTTAGCCATTTACTGTATACCTTGTAGGCATTATACTTATTTAATCTAATATATGTACTACACTCTTTCAATGCCCTTAAAACATACATGAACCATTTCTCAATTTGAATAATTCTGCTCCAGTATATGGAAACTCTCTATTTTTTCATCCTCAACTTGCTCGAGTGTAATCCAATTACTGAACCTTATTACGAAAAAATATTCTACTGCTTATTATGGACTGCTGGTATTTATATATTCTGCTACACACCGTGTCTCCACTCTTGCGTTATAGAATTCCGCATTAAAACGATACATAAAAACACAGAACACAACATAATGCCCTTTGCTCTACGCACAAATCAAGATGCGTAGCTTATATCAGAGAAACTAGGAAATAAATGAAACTTTCCATCTTTTGAAAGAGAAATTCCTCTAGGTATGCCTTCAAATGTTCATCTACCAATATAAACTATAAACTACTAATATGAGCATATATACTTGTACACAGCAGATATATAATGCTACAAGAAGCTTTTAATTTAACTCTCAGTAATCAGGATGTTCAAAATGGGTTTGTGTAAAATAAATTGTAATTTTCTGCTGCTGCTCTGAAAAGAGTGTCCTAAACTAAGTATAACAGCAGAATAAATGTATCGGATAGAAGAAAAAATATTATGGTGGAACTACATTAGTAGTTAGTAAGTGTATCCATAAGATGGGATTCCCCTTCAACCTACAGTTTTTATACATTCCATTAATGGATCGACCATTTATTTTATTTGAAAATCTAGTAAGTCGGGCTGAAGCTAACTCTTTCAAAGTAAATCTGGTATACTGCCTATACAAAACTAGCTGTTGTAGTAACATACTTACATATATCTGTTACTATTACGTAATAGTACATATTGAAGTAAAAAAGGCTTTTCAGAAAAGTCATAGGATGCATTTATATGCTATGCTATGATATATATTATGCTAGAACATTAGTAGAATGTTACATAGATATCTATATGCGTTGGCGCATAGGTACGACTTTTTTAGAGAAAAGAAGACTTGCGGAAACTGAAAACCCAATGCGAGCACACGATGAAGATTTATGGAGTCGAAAACTTATTTCGGGAATGGTGGTCCTCCTTTTCTTCGTATATCTTAAGATATAACTAAAAAGCTCGTAGAGGTATTCATAAATACTGCGCGTATCTCCATACATAAATCCAGTTCTACTTTAAGTACTTAGGTGCATTATGGTATAGAATCCTGTGCTAGGATATTTTATGGTTTATATGTATTCGGTTGTGCGAAAAGCCGGTATTAAAAGGTTAAGGTGTCGCAAATAGTCACAATTTATAGAGGAGAAATGAAGAGAAACGTTGACTATATACACGCCGAAGGGATATAACATAGAAAGGTGTGTGAGTGTGAATGTGCACATATGGAGGAGTATCAAGTATAATGTGGAGTCGTCGTAGATGCATGTTAGTTTGAATGCAAGTCCAAAAGTAGAACTTTTCCCACTTGATTTGCTACTTCGCTTTACTTAACTCGTGAGATGTGTAAAAGTATAAGACGGAGTGACGACATACGGAGCGAGTGGAGCGATGCAGCTTTAGCGCAAATGTAACTCCTTGGCTGATCGTCGGCCAAAGTTAAAATGGAAGCGGAGAAAAGTCACAGCTCATCGTCTTTGTCAGCCTGAACCCCTAAAGGGCACTTGAAATTGAAAATCGGACTAGCCAAACGAAGCCAGCGGAAACTACAGATAAGTTCAACTTTTGGTCTTGCCATACATATACATGCGTGTCTACTTTCCCATAGCAAGTAATCCGCTTGGATATCACACACAGGAAAAAAAATCTAATACATTGTATCAAAGATTCTTTGTTTTCTAAGGAAACATTACATTGTCCTTCCTTATAGACAGAGGATGGATCTATGGCTCCCACAAAGCTCTATTTGTTACTTTAGCAAAACTTTTTACTAAACTTAAACAAAAGTCCTTAGGAAATTGCTAGAAAAACTTTCTCTGACAAACTTGCCAATTCAATTTACAATAAACATTAGAATTAAATTTTTCGATCACCTTCTGTGAAACCTTTTATTTTTCAAAAACGTATTTCTTACTACGTATGATAGAATTGCACTCATAAAATTAGAGCAGGGAGATACAAACAGCAGTTAATGTACCTATCTAATAATTGTAAGTAGTTTTTTGAGTCACGATGACATTCGATTCAGTAGACATCATTATGTAACTATTAAATTTCAATGTTTTGCCAAGAAGCAGACTTAAATTACGGATTCGCAACTTTGAGACCGCAAGGTAATCTAACCTTTCAGATTTTTTGCTAACCTAACCTAACCTAACTTAACACAACCTAACTCTGCAAGGTTAGATTACCTTGCGGTGTCAAAGTTGCGGATCCGTAATTTACGTAAGAAGCAGGAACATTAATTAACCTGATGTCGTAAAATAGAAATAAATGCTGCTTATAATATTGTGGAAAACGGCGGATTGAACTTCTATTAAACAACGCATGAAACTCATGAAAGCGTAAACCGACACTGTGTGTGTGACGACTGACGATGGCATTTTTAAAATCAAGACCTAAATGAAGTATTTATATACCTACAAATTTATATAATTTCAATTCTTTGCATAGTGTTTTTCGATTTGGCCAAGGAATAATATAGCAGTAATACATAGTATGTACAAATAGGAGTAGAATAAAGTTGGTATTTATTTAGAAAGACACGTTTCTTTAGGTATTTACTAGGTTTTTCGGTCTCGCGGGACATAAATGTAAATGTAAACAGCTAAAATAATGGATTGTGGTTTCGATTATTGGTATAATAATTGGTACAGCCAAATTGCAAGTGGAAGTGGTTTTGGCAGCAACAGATGCAATTGGGATAATGATTATTTGACGTACAAAAGACCCTGTATGATAAAACAACGATGAATGTATATTTACTTTTGCAAAAATCTAGTATCAGATTTTGGAGTTGGTATCAAAGGAATGCGGATATATTACATATGATGGGAATAAGCAAGTCATATTAACCTAAATTGATACCTAGTCGTTTTATATCTTGAGGGGGAAAATAAAAAAGAGGAATATAAATGAATTGAAGCGTAAGGCGATATAGGTATGGATCGGAAGGCAGATGCATAACAAAAATAAGTAAGTAGTGGAAACTAAATACTTTTTGGTATATGAAGATGCATGAAGCTTTGCCAGTTTAAGAATGGAAGAAGAGTAAGAAGTACTACGTTATGAAGGGAATGAAATGTAAATTGTAGTGTGGCTGTGGCTACACGTTATTCCAAGCTGGTTGCAAAATAATATGAAATACGTGGAATTTAAATTGAATCCGAACGGACCACTCCTCCACACCATGGGAAACTAATCTATTGCATGCAGGAACATACTCAATCATTGTGTGGCATCGTCAGGGCATATTATTACATGGCACGGCTTTTGCTTACATTACATTACACGGTCATGGCCATAATACCATGCAATTGAGATGAGCTACCAAGATAAAAATTGCAAATAAACCTTTCCGCAAGGTAATAGAAGAAGACATTATGCATAAAATATTAGCTTCGCTCACTAACTGTCTAAGCCTTAGAAGTATATAGCTCTTCTATCCTATCCATACATGGCTAAAGTTAAACTATACAACAGAATAACATCCTCTTACTCGTCTGTAGTTATGTCCTTATGACATTATTATATAACTTACCATAAGCATTCCCTCCGTATTTATAATAATCCATACATCTTATTTTCATACATCAATTCAATAGCGCAGACACTTCCTTCGTGTAAACTTTGTTAAATCTGAGCAACTCTCTTTCTGCAGCAGAATGTACACACAACGACACAACACAAGCATTGAAGCAACTCATGCCAAACCTAACTTTCTTGTGGTTAGCAGTATCCGATTTCATTTTTTACGGACAAGTCCTACATGCTTTGTATGTAATGTACCTACCTACATAGTACATTCCCACAATACTTGTGAAGAATCACATCAAGTACCTACGTACATACTTATACGGTTAGAAAACTAGTGCAATAATACCCAGCCTGTATAAAAAACATAATAGAAAATAAATATCAGAAACCAAATTCAATGGGATATACATCTGAGTCTGAGTGGAAAAAGGGAATCTTGATTTGTGATTCAGCCAAAGCTGTAAAGGAAAGTCATCAATTAAATTACAGCGATCCATTTCATGAAAAGTTGATCAATTCTAAGGGCTTGTAAGGTTGCTATAAGATAATTGAAAAGTGAAATGTACACCCAACCCACTTACTTACAGATTCGGCTTTTATGGCACCATTATAATATACGCAAATTTTTGCACTTTAATTAAATGCCAATTTCCCTCCTGAAAGGCTCTACAGAAAACGAAATCGGAGCCACAATGTGATTTTCTGTGTAGGCGTTTGACATTTTAGTTACCTAACAATCTGAGCATATCCTGGAGCTTAAGCCCACCTAAAAGCTATAAATCCATGTAAATGTAAAACTGGGAGAAGGAAGAATGATGACACAAAAGCAACAGGCTAAACTTGACTAGTGTCCAAACAAAGGTTAGAAAATGTCAACCGTCGTCCGCAAAGGCTAATGTATCTTTCTCTCTCTCTCTCTCTCTCTCTCTCTATCTCCGTGTGTGTATGTGTAACAGACAGAGGATATTGTATGTACAGAAGGATAAATAGAAACGTAAACTAATACATACATCCTACTAAACTCTTTGAAATAGTTAGAAAGAATGATGATTGTATTAAAATAGGAAATGAAAGGTTGGATTACGTATAAGGACTTACGTAAGTATACTTTTAGTGCTGCACGTGTTCGAGTTGGATGTGTTTTGTTATTAGAGTCGGATAATGCGACTTGAGAGAGATGTAACCATATCCTATAGATGTTTTAGGGCTCAGTCAGAGAATGTTTTCATAAGAAGAATAAATAGGAGAGAGTGAGTAACAAAAAGTGAACGAGGATTTGTGGTTTGATTCTGCTTAATGACATGCCATAATGGTCAAAGTAAAGGTAAGCAGAGCAAGTTGAAACAGGTAGCCATATTATTATGTATAAAGTTAACTGGGAAAGATAATGTCATTTCTGTGTAAATGTGCACACAGGTAAATGCTACACGTGTTTCTCAACTCGTCTCCTAACTTAACTATAGTTTCTTATCTTATCGAGCGAGATTGTTTCAAATGAAAAACCAACAAGACTCTTCCCCGGAGACAAAAAGTAGCAGAGTGTACTTTGACTTTGAAACATGAAACTTTGAGAAAGTTTAAAACATTGTTTTCTGTTTGGCATTGTAGTTAGTAGTTAGTCAGTTAGTACGTTGTGGCTTGCTAAATAAATAGTAAATAAGGAACAGATAGGAAAACAAGAAGCTCATATCACAATACCTAGACTTCTATCACATCGTTAAATATAAATATCAACTCATTTCAACCAAAGTCAACTCAAGGTACGAGCATCGTTGAGACAAGGAGTTTTCCTAAGTCAAGACAACTTTGTCGAGTTGAGTGTCCGTATGCTGAGATGAAGAGAGAGCACAGGTTCCCCATAGGGAACCAAACACATCTGTCTTGACTTGTCTTCAAAGTTTTTTCCTACTCTTTCAAGGGAAATACTACTACTACCTTAGTATGAATGCTGTAGGTATTCATTAACGAAGAAGATACTTCATTTCAGCTGCAGATTTACTATTCAGTAATTTATGATGAGCATGTTGCGTAGGAATTATTCTGGAAGTGTCTCGCACTTGCACACTACTACCTACTGCATTTAATACCCACTAACATATGTCTGTAATTAAGCTACCACCTTCTGAGACTGAAATGAAAGGGAAAACAGGTGTACACGCAACTTGGAATTTGTATTTTGTAGTCCTACCTTTTTTTAACATTTATTATGTCCAACCAAATCTTACTTAGCATTTTAGCGCAACTAAAACAAGAATCAAGGCAATCAAAACGTCCTCTGCTTCAATGCGCTCATCCTAGATCTGCCAAATATTTTTAATGTATCGTAAATCTACCCACTTTCTGATGCTAACTAAAAGTAATCTCATTATGCTAATCGCTCAGACTAACTTAAGCGCAAGTAAATACTACATAATCAGGTCAAGTCTTAAAAGAAGCCGACCGAAGAGCCTGTAGTTAAAAGCTTTTTCAAAACTGGATTATTCCCGTGGAGCATTTAATGTAGGTACTTTGAAATCATTTTGCTTGTTGCATAACACTGGTTACTTTTAATCTGAATACCTACTTCTACTATTAGCATGATATTACCTACCTAATTAGATGTAAAAGGCAGAGCTTAGCATGTTGGAAAACTTTTACTAAACTAAATTGGATAGTCGCATCGAGGCATAGATCGGTAATACTAATAGTTATTGAAATGTATTTCTCAAGCTACTCTGTCGTATTACAGTTTACATCCACTGGGAATATTTCAAATTGTTTTATTTAAATATAGCCTCATATTTTAAATTATGCAAATTTTATTGAATACTAATGCAAAATATGAAAGACTATAATTAGTTCTATATTTCTAAGTGGTACAATATGACAAAATATTAATTTTTAAAGCCAAATATTTCTGGTGTAAACATCTTCCGTATGATAAGTTTCCGTATTCAGTTTATAGTTTGCTTAATGTTCGTAACTGACTCTAACGCCCCGGCACTTGTTCAGAACTGAAAAGTATCTGAACAGAGGCCATTTATCTAAAGGACTTGTCTACGGATAAGTCCCCCATAATAAAATCAAAAGTAATAAAATATCGTGGCTTACTCTAACGCCCCGGCACTTGTTCAGAACTGAAAAGTATCTGAACAGAGGCCATTTATCTAAAGGACTTGTCTACGGATAAGTCCCCCATAATAAAATCAAAAGTAATAAAATATCGTCGAAAGTAATAATTAATTGTAAAAAGGATGTCGTCGTGAGTAGGGCTTCCAGTGTATTAGAGAAATAGAATACCTAATTAAAATGGCCTATTTACATACAACGATTGTGAACAGAAAACTGACGTTTTATTCAGTAATAAAATATCATTTTGCCAATATTGTCGTGATATAGTTTCAGATAAGCTTCCAAGGAATTAAATAGTATTGCTCTTAATTCAAATTCTGTTGAAGAATTTGCATAGAAATGAAGTATGGGGGTAATTGCCAAATAATTTACGAAAGCAGAATGATGTAGTGGTGGAAGTATGAAATCGGCTCTGACGTGGAAGATCAAGTCGGTCGGTGTATGAAGACGAGGTAAGTAAGAGAAAAGTGGCAACTGGAGGAGCCAAGGGGAGTCTTTACATTACGGAGACTGCTTAGAGAGTCTACTAGAGCATTCATAGTAGTAACTACAAGAAAAGAAGAAAAACAGCCCAGAGAAGAGTTTTGATTGAGTAAATCGCGATGGGAATTGGACAGGGAGCTGAGCTGACTGAGTTACCTACGAATGCTGTGTATGATTTTCTACCCAGGTTTAAGTCCCCAGTTTCTCAAATTCTTCCTCACAGCATCAGCCAAGAGGAGTGGATAGGAGGAAGGAACGACACTTGGAGTGCCTGTTGTAATAACATAGCTAAGGAACTGTTTGTAGTTTGTATGGAAGTTGGGGAGGAGTAGTTTACTATTATTGCTTCTCAGGTTGTTAGTATTAGTAATAGACGAGTGAATTGGATAAATATACTTTAGATGAGAGCAGGTTCGGTTAGTTAAGTTAGTTTCCTTCGGCTGCAAAATACATTCACCATGTAGGAAACTCTTGCACTACTACTAGTACCTAAGTACTAGCTGCTACACATACATACATAGATGTATACTTGTAGGATGGAGGATGGAGGATGTAGTTCTATCGGGAAGCTTAGCTTCTCTAACTTGTTTTGTGTATTTTTGGTCTCAACGAGCAAAACGAAACGTCTTCGAAAGAAATGGATTTTTGATGAATTATAAATTGGCAAAGTTAACTTCGTTTCCGTCTTTCGTACACTTGGTTTGTTCGTCTCCCAGCTTCGAATAAAGTACACTTTGAGTATTCAGCAAAGAAAGCTTATCTTCCTATATTTTTCACAACTCCACCTGACTGAATTACTTTGTAGGGACTTTTCTTAATGCCTAATATGTACCTATAGGTTGTCGTCGCTTGACGTTGTCGACTGTTGACTTGAGCCTCTTTCCGTAAATATTTATATTCAACTCATCCATCCAAAAACTATTAAATGTTAAGTGCTATATACTTACTATCTCCGTTCTGATGCAACAGCCAATTTTAATCTGACATGTTGATTTCCCAATAATATCTAGGATAAAAAATGCCCTACAGCATAGTTCTAGATGTATAGTAGATCCTGCATAGTCGCAATTAATAAACAATTTCGTAATGTACCAGTTCGGTTCGAGTTTCGGCAAGGATTTACCTGGAAATCTTCAAGAAACTTTTTTCCTGTTGTTGTAATGTCACTTGTAGTCAATTTAAATGTATCAGTTGTTGCTAAGAATTTAAAACGAAATGTGAGTGATTTTAATTTGTATAATTAAAAGTTGAGTGTATTGTAGTTGAAATGCATTTCGTTTTCTCCTGTGCTCTTCTCTAGTTAGGAAAGTTATTTATTTGGGGCTGCTTTTACCTTTTCATTTCCTTAGATTTTCCTTTGGGAGAGGTCGGAACATTGCAAAACTAGAGTGGACCGGTCTAGTAGCAAATAGCAATGCTGTATAAAAACATATAGTAAATAGCGTTAGGTAAAAAGTTATTGCCTAGCCAGTGATAGTATATACATAGTTACCTATGACTAGGTATCTGTGTAAGATAGGTAGTAGGAATATGTGTATGTGCTTTTATGTAGCGATTCGCAAGTTGAAAAAGAAAAGTTTTCCTTCTGGGACAGTTGGCATTTGGCTTGTGAACTTTTCCAGGCTCGCCAAAGGAAAGGAAGCCAAGGCCCGTCAAGTCTCAAACTGACTGGTTTCGTTTGCTTTGGCTTAGCTTAGCTTTCTTTGCTCTGGCCTTTGGCTATCTATTTATTGGTTTGACCAAACTGAGCCTTTCTGGAGCCAAATAAGCAGCTTGTTCACTCAGACTCCTGGAATTACTATAAGTAAGCAGAGAGTGAACTAGCTTAGTCATATGCGATCCCATACATCCCTATCCTCAACTGATTGTGAGAGTGAGTGAGATTTTTTTGCTAGAGTCTTTGCTTTGCGGAAACTAACGTCTCGGCAGAATAGAGCAAATTGAAATTTTCCATTACAAAGTTTCTAATGGAGATTCCATCTGAAAGAAAATTGTAACAATGTAGGCGAGTGGACTGGAGTGGAGTTGACTAGATGCACAAATACTACTACGTCGTAGTACGTAAGTAGTACACTTACATACTGATGCTGCTGTGAGAAAAGATGTAATGCAATGATTTTTTCAGGAGATGAGCAGGGGAGCCAATTGTGAGCATTGAAAGGTAGGTTTAACTAACAATAAATGTAACTGCCCTGTGTGCTTCCTTAACTCAGTTACCTATAAATATACTTATCGCTCTGTCTCTTCGGATTGGACCTTGCTACTTTACAGTAGCAATAAATAAGGCAAAAACTTTATACATAAACTACAATACATGTCACTCAGTCAGTGGTAAATCTAGGATAGTTATTTTGTTTTGTTTCACTGATACAGATAAGTAAGTAAAGAGCATTGCATATAGGAAAAGTATGTAAGTCGTAGAGAAAGAGAAGTAGGTAATTCGAGTGAACTGAACTAGTTATTGTTGGATTGGCTCCGTTCTTGTAAAGAATATTAAGGAACCAACAGGAAAACTAAAACTAATCCATACAAAAACCTAAATGTAGATTCTTAGCAGAGTTTATCTCCCATCCTCCGTACTAATAGTCTCTCCAGTGTGAGTGCTACTTATTCAGAGCATAGTACACTTTAGTAGTTGAAATTCAGAAAGCATTCAACGGAAACAAATCCAGAGTCCCCGACTTACTTAGCTCTGTAAAACATCCGAGCCAGAGAAGACAGACAGGACAGGACAGATTCACACAAACAACTTTCAAGTGAATAACTTGAACTGTCTTCACAAAGCCACCAGGATACCTACTTGATTCTACAGAGCGACGAGGCTAATTTCAATTTTATGATCCAGGCAAATCTACAGCAAAACTTTCTACATCTACTATTTAGTAGTTGCATAGGTAGTCCCTGCCCTACTGCGACATAACTATCCTCATATCTTCAACAACATCTGTCTATATACACTTCTCTATCTATATCTCCATTTATAAGTACATTTATACATCTCTCTCTCTCTCTCTCTACGGAAGTTTTATATCGTCAGGATACGGCTACTCAATTTATAGTATTAGATAGAATGATACAGGGTTTTGTATATAGGAAAATGTCCTTAGGCAAAGAGCATTTAACATTAGTGACTATATTTATAGATGTACATCTACTACTACATCGGTAGGTAGCTAAGAGCATAAATGGTTTAAATGCTGAAACGACCCTTGTGAACTTATGTGCTAACTAAGCCAGTATTAAGAGAGGAAAACAGTTTACTTTACTCAACTAACTCAGTCAGTCGGTTAGTTGGTTCGTTTAAATGCGTCTCTTTCCAGACTCAAGTTTCACTAACTCAAATGACGCAGACAGAAAATTACCACGGCTAACCGCAACTAAATGTTTAAATAAATATGTGCATAGCTTTAAATTGCTTACAACTTCCTACATGTCTACCGTTGTACACACACATGTGAAATGACTATGTATAGAGCTAAATGTGATAGAGAAATTCATCTCTCTATATACGCCAACGTACACTCCTTAAAGCTAAATTCCAGTTTTATCTGTATATGACAACCTCATTTTGGTATCTATATTGGAATTGTGTCGCATAGGATTTTATATGCTTCCTATTTCACTATTTGCACAGTCAAATCTTGTTTCTCCTCCTAGATGCACTATTCCTTTGATTAAAGTAACTCTAGACATTGTAGTAAACCGTGGGATTAGGCTGGGACAAGAGAAGAAAACCCTTTCTAAAATTGATTACCTAATCTATAATGCAGTTACGTGAGTGACACTTTTAATTGGTTCAATTGACATTCGAAACTGTTTCTTTAAGCAATTGTTTGCACATCAATACATGTCTGTTAGGTTTGGAGAGTCTGGAGAGCATGTCTCTTCACTACCGGTAATGAAACAGAGTAAATTGGGTAAACATTTCCACAGAGCTCATCATCAGACCGCAAATATTAAGTCCCTTTCTCTCCACAGATACTTTATATGGGGGTGCTTGCTCTCTTTGGTTTGATTTGTACGCAAGGACGCTTTAACAAGAAAGGAAATTGAGTTCATGAAAAAGGAAGTTAGTTGAGAGTGAGAGTGATTTGCCCATCTATTTTCCTCCTCGCTCCATTTTCCTCTTTTGAATGTGTATGGATAGTTCACTTGTTCCCGAATACTAATGCACTTGATGTATTAAATAGAAATGAATAGGTACATAATTTATATTCAAAGATGGCCTAATGGAATTCCGTGTAATACTCGCCGTCGTCGTCGTTGATTGTGGCTCCCTTTAATAGTTCCCTACTCTCTTCTCTGTTGTTATTGTAGCGAGGCATACAAACGACCAGATACGTAATATTCATTAATAATGCAAAGCTGCAAAAGCAAACTAGGGTAATTTCATAGTAATGCATGTGGTGTACTATATACGCGCATCTAATGATAAATAAGGTAACTTATGTCTATAGAGCTACCGTATTTGTATGCAGTGTCATATATAACTCTGTGCAACTCTGAGCCATTTGTCTCGAGGCTTAGATTTTATGATGTGGTAGAGTTCGAAGCAAATGAAGATTTATTACGTGATGATGCGTCCCAGGCCTAACATTTCAAATTCTCCGGAATGCACTATCTGTGCATATTTTACTAGCTTTACCTAAACATTTCCTACACCTATACCTACCTAATGCACAAAACTAGTTTCCACACGTGAGTTTACTTCATACCTTATTTACAAAACTATTGTTGGATAACACAGATAGAGATGCTGTAATGTTAGCTACCTAGAGACTTCCTTCTCTAAATAGTAAATTCGGATACTTGTAATTACACCGTACCCTGTAAACCAAATGAGACTAAAATATGACAACTTTATACATCTAACTCATACTCAACGTACTACCTATCTACTATCTACCTCTCAACACTTATACGAGAGTACGGGGAAAGATACCTTTTCAAAGGAAATAATGCTTCCACTCAGATTTTATCAAATCCATTTTACGCTAACCAACAACTTCTACAAATTGCATTTCAGACAGACCATCACCAACTGTACTACAATTCAAATTTTATTTGATTTAGTAGATATGATTGCATACCTATATCTAATGGAATCTACCAAAATTCCCTGAGACACTCTCTTGAGAAGAGTGTAGGTACATCGAATCATCGAACTGCGTCTTTTCTGTTCAAAATCAAAACATCCTTCAAGCAACAAATTTCAACCTCAAATATTATTGAATATAATTACATTGTTGATGGTATCATACAGTTATGCATAATAATATGGCATTGAGCAGTGCTAAATTAATAAATTTCAAATCCTAATACCAATGAAGAATGTTCATTAACCCAATAATTATCGTTTCAGCCCATTAATGAGGTGAGTTGCTTTCGTAATTACATTGCGCGTGCATGGTGCATTTCAAAGTAAAAAAGTTAATATTGTTTGTAACCCGTACATATTCAGGTACTACCATCAACTCCATAAAAATTACTACAATTTTACGTGAATTTTGAATTATGAATAAAATCTGTAAGCAGAGTCGAATATTCTTCCAATCTAATTTCACATTAGTGAAGTATTGCATTATACTGGTACAATAATCTACGTTGGCTTTGTACTATTGGGAGTTATTATTAAGTGCATAAGAGTGAAAATAATATTTGATGCAGTAGAGAAGAGAATGGATTGTAAAGATACATTCAATAAAGTATACAGTAGATTTACAAATGGAGTTACGTTTGGATAGCTCTTGCTGATGGGATCTACTCATTTGTCCGGATCGATATTCCCATAACATCATTATTACTCACTTCCTCTCTCATCATTTCTCCTAATTGTCTTCCTCACCTAGTTAGACAGGCAACCACTTGAGTCAACTCCCTTTCCAGTTCTCTGCTTACTATATTTCTTTATTATTAGTTAGGAATTCTGATAATGATCATAATAATCCGTTCTTTGTTTAACTAGCTGGTTATAGTAGAACTGTCTGTTGGACGAATATTTTCCATACTATTTCCATATACACCTACATACATCCAATAACAACTCTTGGCAATATAATTAAATATCGAATTAAAATTGAATACCTATTCTATAGGATTTCGGAATGGGCATAACAATTCTGTTTTTGTCCTTTTAGTTTTCTTGGGATAAAGGAGGAGAATGGAAGGAAAGAGGCTTTGAATTTAGTGCGAAGAAATATCTGTAGTATTACATTATAAATTACACTTAGTATTAATGTAGGTAGAAAACTAGAGCAGGAAACAGTGCAAACAAAATAGAAGTAAAGTGGGGAAGATGTAGGAAAGGAGCGGAGCTTTCACTGCTTTATCAACTCGTTTCCTCGCTTGTGATTTGATTTGACTTGACTTTCTCCACGACGTTCTCCATATCTATTTGTAATGCAATTTTCTTGTTATAAAAGCAGAGGACGGAGGACAATTTGGAATTTAGATGGCTATGAATGAATGTGACTATAGTATAATATAATTGTTCTATGTTGTATAAGTAGTAAGTACCCACCTAGAGACTAATGCAAGAGAAACCAAGGAGCAACCACATTAACTACATTATTTTTGATCATATTTGTATTACTAACTCGCTTTGGCACTAAAAGCCTGTAGGCGTACTTAGTTCACTTACGTAAGTAAAGCACAGTCTAGTTTTCATGATTTAAGTGCTCTTTGCATAACTTTCGAACCGAAAACGCAATTTGCAACATGTAAAATGGTTGGAGAGTAGGTGCCGTGTTTAGTAGACTAGCAGGTAGAATCTCTGCAAAGATTGAGCCCAGATATATTATAGCTCCTTCAACATTTATGTCGTCCTTTACGGAGGAACTTTAGCAATGTAACAGCTCAGTTTATAATATTCATTATGGATTTGAAATTGACGGAAAGAGGAAATGCCTTAAATAATAAATTTCATAGACTTTTCATATAAAATGTCAAATGAAAGGGAGATAGGTGCATTAGACTAGAGAGGAGCTTTTCTTAGGCTAGATAACTTGTTTTTGTGTGCACTTAAGAAATTTTCTGTTTGACAAAGCCTTGTAGGTTTGTGATAAGAGTTATAGATACTATGGCAGAATACACAGAGATTATAGTATAGAGAGAGAGAGAGAAAGTAAATACACAGTGCTTGTGTACTGAATTCTGTTATTTATATCTTAGCTCCAAGAACAACTTGACTACTAGCAGTCTTTATAATAAATAGCTAAATAGACAGAGACATTTATTCGTGGATATCTGTACGTACACTCGTGATTGTCTTGATGCACTATACAGTAATCATGCACTAAAGCAAAGTAGAAAGTAGAGAAACTCATTCTAACAGTAGAAATATGTCAATGCAACACGACTTGAGTTAAAAATATAAGTTTCTCATGGATAGAGTTGACTTGTTATGTCTGACTGATAGTGCATGTACACAAGTACTTAGTGGTCCTTGCATTGCATAGATATTTCCGCGAGGAATATAAGAGAAAACAAGTGTAGAGATAAGAGAGGTCTATATATGCACGCCTGTTTTATACAAGATTTAATTTTGCTAAAGTTTAGCCAATTCCAGTTTACGACCTTTGCCATCTGCAGAGAAGAAGATCCCACTTTTTACGACTAAATCCCGGACAAAGATCAGCCACATTTCGTAAATGAAAGATTTCGCAACTTTGCTAAATGTAGTTAGAAGTAGGGAGCCCTTTTATATTTAGACTCTCACTTTTGGGAGAACATGTCCTTTTCTGTTGCATTCTTCTCCGCACTTACATCACATGATGAAACATACAGTCACCACAACTCAACACTAAAGTCAAGCAAAATCCCATGTTCCTATATAGTCCCTCTCAATCTTTTCTACTTTTCTACTCAGTCACAGTCAAAGTCGGAGTCAAAAGAATAAAGGCTCTCCCACAGTTAGGGGAATACACCCATCCATTCTTTTTCTAAACGAATAGAGGCCGAGACAGGACAGCTGAAACTTTTGCCAAAATTCTAAACCTCCTTTAGATTATAGTAATGACCCAAGCTCAAGTACTGTTTCTCTTCAATGGCGATAAGAGATGAGGAGGATGTAATTTATAGGCATATTGTATAACATTAAATCAGTTACTTTATAATATTAGACTAGAATGACCTATATTATTAGTTATGGGAGCTTCGACATCCGCTTCTAATGATAAAATACTACTAAATTCGCAAGAGCATTAAAAGTGAAAGAGAGTAGTAGTAGTAGTACAAGAAGACGAGGATCACAGATTATATAATGACTCCAACTTATTACTTAGCATTATTAGCTCTCCCATCTGAAATTAATTACACGATTGCAAAATTGTAGATTAGGAGCGAGAAAGTTCTAGCATGTTGTAACTTTGAAAATGAGCAAAAAATATTCTATTCACAAATTTTGCCAAACTATTTAATTGCACAAAATGGAAGTTTAAACTCAAAGCTACCTACATCATATATTATTATTTATTATAGTTTGATGGGGAACTCGTTCGTTAAATCTCCCAAATAATAGACACAATTGTGAAACACAATGGTAGCACAGAATTGCAAAATATGAAACATAAATTTTACAACTTAGATAATAGCTATCATACACAGTTGTAACAAATGAGAGAATATTTATCCCGTTACATAATATATATACGGCTCAAATATTTACTACGATAATAGTAGCGCAGTATTTTCAGCAGACACTCAGATTAGTTTAAAGGGGGAAAAACGCCAAGAGCAATGTAAATAGAAGACTGAAAGAAAAACAGAATGGCTGTGTGTAGGAAACGCATAAACCGTTAATGCGAATTGCGTACAATGAAATCCAGTAGTTACATAACGTAGTACTAGGTACTTACGCTCAGGACTGTCATATCCTATCAGAGTAATAAACATTAACATTATCAGGGCGAGGGGTTTCGACAGTACAACTGGCAACAAAAATGTATAGACTGCAGAATAATAGAGCGTAATTTGGGATTTCAAAGATCAGCTATGTGTAGATGTTGAGAAAACGGACGTCTTGTATATAAAACACCACTCGGCTCACTATATCTCTATACTATTGTGTGTTATGTATGTAGAAATATAAAGGGAAATATGTATAATAATCGCGTGTGTATGTATAGAGGGAATACGGAAACTGAAACGAAGGAAGAAATGGTGATGGAAGAGCTTTGCGTTCAAGTAACAGTAGTAATGCAATGAAACGAGCAGTATGCTTTCGGTTAGATCTCCAATTCATTTCCTCTTGAGCTATTTTATTGGCAACGGATAGGATCTATCTAGTTTCCTTCTCTCATTCGTTTAGTTGATTCGGTTCTCTTTGATTCCATTTTATCTGCATTTGGCCGGGAATAGGAGCCGATCTGGCCACACCAGACTAAACGCTCAACTTCATCATACTCTCACATTGCATAACTCTCCGGACATTTCTCAACTTAACTTTACCTTCAGCCAATATCGCTCTATATTACAAAATTTTGAAATATCAATGTAATAAGTGCCACATCATCTAAATACTTAGCTAAGTCTAAAATAAATGCATAGATGTCTGACTACTACCCTTCCATCGTGAAATTGTGAAATTACATAAGTAATGTAACGCGTTTCGCAAAATTTGCATAAATATATGCTTACACAACTCTCTCTCTCGCGATTTCATTTTCATTTGTCATTTCTACAGATAAATAAGTCAAAGTTAAATTCTTTCACTACATATACACATTTATTATGGAGAAGTGGACTCTATAGGTTTGAATTCTGATTTGGTTTAGTTTCCCAAATGTCGCATAGTCGTATACACTTTTTAGTGGCAGTAATGTTGTTTTCCTTTTCTGTTGTCCTCACTGAGGTTGCATGAGTTCAACGGAATTGCCTTAGAAGGAACCTCATAGTTACATCTGACGTCGATGCTATTTTATGATGTTTCCGCCAGAATCTTTCCGCACACAAAAATAGTCAATAAAATGAACGCAAAAATGTTGATAGTCTTCAGGAGATAGTAGTCACATTCGAATGGACTAAACATCCTCTTAATGGGTTGTTCCAGCTTCAAATTACTTTCTGTGACAACAGGAAGGAGCTATTAAATAAGCACACTCGGGCTTCTGAAATTATACTTCATAGCAGGTCAAATAGTCATCTGTAACACGATCCTCTGCATAATATTATTAGATGGAAGATAATATTTAATTCCGTAGGTGATATTAACCAAATCATAATTACACATTTGCTATTTACTCAAGAAGACACAGAAAACTTAGAATCTATAAGAGTTGATCAATGATATCTTCTAAATTACCGTTGCGTCGATAACGTAACGGTGTGCTAGTCTGAAATTATTCTTATCTACAGAAAACCTATTTAAATTATAATATCAAAACTGTAATCAGCCGGGATAATGACGATAATTATTACGCTAGCAAATGATCAAGTTTTCAAAGGAATCTGTCTTTAAGTGCTTCCGAAAGAAACGAGCTCGAACTTTTAACCTTGGGAGATAATGCCCATAATTCTATCGATGCAAAATGCAACTGCAATCAAGTGGAGACTTATATCCGAGATACGGGTAGTTATTGGCTCATTATTCCTTATCACATTGTTCCCTTTAAATAAATCCTCATCTCCTACTTTTATTGAATAGGAAAAGTTGAGCTTTTTGTTTCCAGAATGCAATGAAAAGGAATCCCAGGGTCGTTGCACAGAACGATGTGAATTTCAGCTCTTCGCCTCAATTCCCTTTCCTGTCTACCACCTTTGAAAAACAATCTCGCAAACGAAGCTTATCTGATGACGCGGGATGGGAATCTCATCCGACAGAAAATAAAATCAAAGTATACAGGATTGCACTTGACTTTTTCATACTCAATGGCCCTTTCCCTTCAATTCACTTCATTTCCCTTTGCTCGTCCCAAAAGAAATCTGAACATTTCACTCAATCTACTGGAGAGCCAAATGAAAGAAATTGGTGTTTTTCAAGCCTGAGCATTCATTTCTTTGATCCTGCTGACTTTTACCGCCTCTATATCAATTTATATAATATTTTCTCTCCTGTTGAATATGGGTGACCCAAATTTGAACATTAATATTGAATTCAGTTATGCACACACATACAATTATTTGTGCAATTTTTGAATTTGGAATTAACTACCGACATCACCTATAGTAATTGTCCTACATATTAAAATTAAAGGAACTAAGTAATCGTTCATTTGACGATAAGTTAATCAAAATGTGTTAATAGGGAGTCTTGCTACAAAGATTTTCTAAAAATTTTGTAATGAAAGGATTGTATAAGCAGGTAGCAAAAAGACAGAGTACCTATAACAAATTTTGCATATACCTAACTCGTTACTTCAAAGTTGGATGATTATTATAGGGAAAGTCACAATTGGATTGCAAATCCGCGTTCAGTTTTCGATTCCATAAGGATTCAAAGAGTCCTTATCTATAGCTACACATTTACGTTGAAAGAAAGAAAAGGAATTGTATAGAATGGTACTTTTCGTAAACTTCACCCCTTGTGATTTCCAAGTGTACCTGCAGCGGACTGTCCCAAAGAGCCACCAATAAAAAGGATTGCTACTTTTATGGCAGTGTGTCTGTATGTTAATAAATATGACATTTTTTCCACAACCAATGGTCAGTAGCTATACTTATGCATTGCTCTCTGTTTTAGTAGTAAATATAATTTGAATGCTTTATCCTTTAGAGAGCCACTCTGTTATGCGTCTAAAAATATTACGCATCTAGAAAAGTTCTCGCCTACTTTTATTTTTTCAACTCTGTACAAGATGTTAAGCTCTACATTCGTAACCTATATAATATTATTCCAATTTATAAAAAAAAAAAAGATTTTTTTCTGTCTCTTTTCCTTTCTGTCTGTAGTGCTAAAAAACAGAAAAGTTTTTCTTGGTCTTTGGGAATGTTCTGGTTAGATACTTGGATTTCATAAGCCATGAAATATATGTAGTTGGAGTGGGATTGAAGGAGTGTAGAGAGTGTACATAGAGGAGTTACCTAGATTCTCGGTAGAAAGTATGAAATGTAGTACGTAGAGATTCTACTATAGAGTCCTAGCTAGCACTGCACTACTTATTTAGCATGGCAGTAGTCTCACTCGTAGCAAAAACTAGACGTAACACAAAGAAATCGATAGAGTTGAACTACACGGAGAGAGAGAGTACCCGGGTCCGGGACTCAGGAGTCAAGTCAACCACCACCATGTAGTATACTTACTTAGTACTGTAGTACTTTAGATTCTATAGAGCAGCATTAGGTTGCACGTCTCTCGGAGCACTACAATGCAGAGTACAATGAAAAACTCGTCTTTCTTATTTTACATGAAATATAGAGGCTGAAGCTGGAGCAGTTATCCCTGGTGCAACTCCATTTTATTTGACACACATAGTAGTGAGAGAGTAAACTAAATAGAGCATTTCCAGCTCTCCAATCTAATCTTTCTGAAAAAGGTACACACACACACACACACGCGGGTGCCTAACACAGTTAGTTAGTTACCTATTCAGGAGGTAACTAAGTAAGTCTAGGTCCACTATAATATATTTATAACACGTTTGAAATTGGGTTGAATTTGAGCTGAGTGTATAGGAATGATGCACTGTAATGATGAATACACATAAGTACAGGGATAGATACATAGAAAGGAACAATCCAGACTCAAGGATCTGTTATTTTGCAAGCTTTCAAAAAGGAGAAGTATTTGCCCAGTAACCACAAGCTCTGTGGAAAGGGAAAGCTCAAATTCACACCCAATTGTCAAAAGCCACTTGGTCGAATCATTCTTAATTCGAAAACGAGAGAGAATCTCCTCGTCGACATCCGCTTTTAACATCTATTTGTATCTATTCTCTTTTGTTGTGCACGATACCCTACCACGCTTTCTCCATTCTACTCTCTGTATCCTCTAGCACAGGACACAGACAGACTACTTACATTACATAACATACCTAAAGTACATTAGCGCTAACGTATCCTTTGACTTCGTTTCATTTCATCTCGAGTTTTCACCCTCCTCTCATTCTATATCATCTACTTACTAGACATAATAACACACTCCTTCCTACTCAACTACACTTTCTCCTCTTTGTCGGTAGATCAATAATTCGCAAACGGATTTAGCTGACTTTAGTCTAGTTTATTATTATTACGTTGTCTGGGGATTAAGGGAAAGGAGTGGAAGCAGATTGGAGCCAACCGCACTCCAGGGAAGTACATGAAGTGAAAGTCGAAACAAACATCAACTCTTCTTCTCTACACTACACTACAATGCAATACACACTCACACAACGCAACCATCTACAATATTACTGCAAAATAACTAAACACAAGTACACAAGTACATACCTACTACTACACATTGTCTAACTATAACAAAATCTACGCCAAAAGAGAAAGCCAAAGAGAAAGGACGTGGGCGAGGCTGATTCTTTGCTTTCACTCTGTGCTGCAATATCCATACTTAGTTCACAACATCCTTGCACAAAAATCTATTTCAGGAGCTGCTAAGACAAAAACAGTAGCAACAGACATTTACTTACATACACTGCCGTTGTATACGACATACATTTGCGCTTACACTTACAAAAGTCACACTTTCAGAGATATCATTTTTTTAATTCCTAACACCAATACACAGGATGCACAATGGTTATTGGTCTAAAAGTAGTTTCCGACATTATGTTAGCTACAAAAAAATGTCAAATACAATCGTTTTTCGTTATTTTTTAATATAATTTAAATTATTCTAGTTGTGCAAATACTTGGAGATCATTATTCCATGTGAAAACAATGTAATGACTAAATGTAATAATTCTCCGGTGATATTTCTCAAGTATTTTAAGTAGGTAATGTAAATAGCGGGATAAAGATATGGCACAGAAAGTTCAAGAAGATATTTTGGGGTAATGGAAATGCATAAGTATGGACACGTTACCTTTGCTGATTAAGATAAAGAACCAATATGAAGTAGAGGATAATCTTACCTGTAAATAAACAAACGAACATCATTAGTTATCATTTTTCATACCTAAGTTTTCATATCTATTGTTTTCATAAACAAAATTTTTCCAATGTGCACGTGTAGGTATTCGCATAGTTGTTTATAGATATAAATAATTATCGATTACATGAAACTCCACTTGCAATGGTTCCAACATATGTATGTATGTAGAAAATGTACAGATACAGATGTATAGTATGTAGTACAGGTGCTACTTTGCACTTACTGCATCCAAGATGGTAACAGCAGGGTTTTTTTTTGTATCTCTACTCTATGTAGTAGTGAGTCAGTCAG
>JABASI010000482.1:0-38125 GCA_019776505.1 Tomocerus nigrus | reverse complement strand
ACTCAGCCGCTCAAGCTGCTCCTCACAAATGTGAGAAAACTCACTCATCCAGTTCAGACTAAAGTGAATGTTGGTGTTGCTTTTGTAAATATAAAATTTGTATATGCTCCTTATACACAGACATACTATATTATATCATATAGTATTCATCTTATGGATAAGACAGAACAATATATATTATTCCAGTAAAATGCTCCTGAAAATTACAGGACTACTAATTTCCTGAAATAATTTAACCAAGAAGTGTTTCCTCCGAAATAAACCTAAATACTATTTACAGAATCAAATACTTAATATAAAACTATAAACTATCCATATACTATCACTTAATAGAATGTAAAACGAAAGCAATCAGATTTGAGAACCTTTCTCCAAGATGAGCAAACAATTGGAATGCTAAAGTAAAAATGATCGTGGTGTAGGAGTAGTTAACATAAAAAAGGATTGTGTAAACAATTTTATAGAGTCCTTAGTTCCCCTTTTATACAAAGTAAATCAAACCAGAAGACCAAAACAAAATTCTAAACTGAGAGAGTAAATGGAGAGAGACTCGTACTTATGAGGAATAGTAAGTAGCCTTGTGTTCAATGAGCGACTCAGTTCTTAATTTCGAGTGTGTGTGCATGTGTGCTATTGGAATGGAACGGATTACATAAAAGGAGAAAACAGTTGTAGTGAACTGTGTACATTGGTTTCTTACATCAGTAGATTCTTCCACATCCTCTACATCCATTCCATAGTTACACATAGAAGATGCCAAAAGGAAAAGAGGCAATTCACAATAATATACAATAGCCATGCAGTAGGTAGGTAGTTTGAAATGCTCTCCCATTTCTTCCGTTCCTCTTTTTATAAGCATTTGCAAAAAAAAGAGTGAGATAGCCTTCCCTCTCATCTGTCTCCTATATTAAATAGGGTAGCTAAAAGAGAAAGTTTACTAAAGCTCCTCCAGTACTTGTGTGTGACTGTGGTTGCTACTCTTTCCTTTCCCTTCTTCCATTACAACAAAATACAAAAGAAAGAGAAAGGAGAGAAACTTAAGACATAAGAGAAATATGCGCCACAAAACTATTTCATTTCGTTTCATTGTCTAGACAAAGACAAATTAAAAGTCAGGTCAGGTAGGCCAATATTTTCTATTCGTAGGCGTGGACAGGAATGGCTTCTGGCAGCGGCAACAGTGGCACAAGCACAAGGCGTAGTTCCTGATTAAATGCTAAATCTAAATCTAACCCCTAACTCCGTTGGAAGTATGAGAGAAGATGGATCTTAAGCTCCTCAGTCCTCTCCCTATACAACATTTCACTCTATCTATACAAACACACATAGAGCCAAAAGTAATAATACAAATACACATCCTCTTCTTCTAATGTAAATACTTATAGCTCTATAACATTAGTCACTACTACAAATATACACACATATTCTATAAATAAGTAGGAGTGTGTGGCAGGTAGCAGGCACATGTATTTTGTTCCCCAATGTTTTCCATAATGAAACAACACTAATGTACATAATATATGCCAGAGAGATACGGCCATTAAATATACACAATAGATCACAGCAGTTTTAGATTAGACTTAAAGCTCCTCACACAACATAACGACATAGAAAACAAGTCTAAGCTGCATATAGTCAACATTAGTACTTTCTCTACACCTAAGACATCTATTTACTCACATAAAATGTACATTCATACTTGGAAAATAAATAGAAAGCAGGTAATGTTCCTTTTACTCAGCGCTATCCACATTTACTGCTTTATAACATTACGGGAATAGCTACGCCATCCAGATGACTGTATTTAAGGCTAGAGAAAAGAGAGAAAGGAGTTGAATCGAGTCAACTTGACTTACCGATAGCTCCAGCTCGTTATTGAGATCAGGCTCTTCTTCACTGAAAACTGGATCAAACACAAAACGAGTATATATTTTATTAGACTCATAAATTCTCACACAGGTCTGTTAGAAAATAAAGTCAAAGCCATCTCCTCCTCCTCCAGAGTGTACGTGTACGTGTTCTGGTGTAGCATGTTTCACTTAGAAATACTAATGTTCGGTTACCATTCTACTTATTCCTTTTATATTACATATCTTCTCCTGTGTGGCTTATAATGGCATAGGAAACGTCGGAACCATCTTCTTGGCTATAGTATAACTACGTCAAATGTAGGGCTGATAAATTCTTAAATCCTTTTAGCATTCTAAGGGACGTAGTCCTGTAATAGGGAAAAACTTATACGAGTTTATAAGCTGCAATTGTAAATGCAAACTATGGACATATTATATTATGCACAATGTGTAGGTAATCTGTGTACGTAGAAAGAACCGTCTCATTCTATCTTTATCTCTGGTGATTTTCGGTTTCTCAATTTAGACTAGGTAGGTAATAGTAGGTAGGTATTCTATGGATTCTATAGTATGTAGGCCACTATATATGATTGCCTAGCATGCATTGTTGTGGTACATATTGCTCTATTGCAATGTCCTCTCTCCCTTTCCCTCAAGTTTCAGTGTCATTCCTTTTGATGGTCGTCAGTTGCAAGAGCCTCCTCGGCTTTCCTCTCATGTGAATGTGAGAATCGAGTGGAAAACTGAAGGCAAAAATAAGAACCATACAATAAAGTAAAAGTAACTGAAATAAAAGGAAGGGCACATGGTAGGCTTGAAAATAGGACATCTAAGATTGGTAGCTACAGATACAACAATAAAGAAGTAGATGCTAACTTGGTTGGGCCACTCTCTCCCGCTCTCCCTTCTTTCCTATCCGAATAAATGTATTGTAGCGGTTTAGCTACTCTATTCTATGGTCTCTTTTTGGTACGATTCCCAAAACGAGAGACGAGGATCACTATATATCTGGTCTGAAGTGAAACTGCCCGGCCTGTCTTTTGCCCAATGTCATGTTCCCTCTCTCTTCCACTCTCACTTCTTTTATATTACATCCTGTCTCCATCCCATATGTGATAGTTACTTCAGTTACCTAATAAAAGTAGAACACTTTTACTTTCACTACCACTAATACCTAACTACTACTACTACATACATACTTCTCTCTCTTTCTCTACTTCCCACTACTACTTATTCTTCGATAGACTACCTAAACCCAAAAAAGAGGACTAGGTCGTCGTCGGAATTCGGATTCTGTCGATTTCCTCTTTTCGCCCTCCGTATGGCTTAGCAACCGACGGATCCACTCGACAAACTAAGATGAATAGTGAGAAAGAACATTTATCCTGACGGCATGAATGGATCTGAATTTTTTAAACTTTTACTACACACACTCTCTAATACACGCCACAAGCATTAGTAAAAATATTTTCCTCCAAATTCGGCTAAAATGGAATTAAATACCAATTTAATGGCCGTTTCAAATTGAATACCACAATTTATTTGTGTAGATGAGGAGTCCAAAAGTTGCTTACCAATGGCAGTTATTAAAAATATTAAAATGACTGACTTTTCCCTTATCTTTGTTGATTTATTTACTATCAAATGAATGAGGGGAGAAGTATATCATAATAATCAGCTTATCACGAGTGTAATAATAAAATTAACTATAAGATAAACATTGTTCACTACGGATATTGGTTATTAGCGTAGATTTCATATCAGATCGGGATTCCCATTTATTCTGCCCTATTCTTTTCTCGGGTCAATTTAATTTTTTATTGACGCTGGAAAGAACTTCTCCGAAGTTCTAAATCTGCTGATATGTTGTAATTCATAAAATCAGAATAGATGGTTCATGGCCTGAAGGGGAAAGAGTGTTTTATTATTGTACCCATTGTGGCTGCAGTTTGACATTGACAGTAATATGACAATGTAATTTAATATGATTTGACTGTATAGAGTGCCTGAACAAAAGTACACTTTGTAAAGAAACATACTAAATGACAGTGAATGCATTAAGCCGCCATTATATCTGTACCAAGTAAATATACTACAGAAATGTTCCCCTATTCCTCTTGACAGAAAAATTATGCTGAATAATTGATTGCCGAAATCACAATAATAATATTAGGAACATTAGCTAGGGGCTGACTGTTTTATTTGCAGTCAATTTGTCGAAACCCCTGTGATTAATATAAATATGATGTTTCCTGTTTCTACAGCTCCGTTGTCCGTTTATGTACATGAGTGAGTATTGTGTTGTGTGAAGAGGAGGGAGACGGCAGCATATAGCAGCGTGTGCATCGTATTTATAACTGAGCTGTCATAGTGGAATCAACTAGGGAAAAAGTGATAAGTAAAAAATGAACTTACACATAGGCTTCAATTGTGAGATCAATTCATCCTTGGTCCATTCTTTCTTGTCACCCCACATGGACACGTTCGATGTGATGATCAATTTATTATCGTCTGGGTAGGGTACGTTCAAATAATGGACTAGAACAATGTCCGGATTCTGAAAAGCCCATTCCCAAAAGTCAATCCATGTCATTAGTTACTTTGCATAGTTGGGCACATCACATCACTACCACTCTGTATGAATGAATGTTTGTAGGAGTAGACTATAGTATGGGAGTACATACTTATATAGCGTGTGGTAGTTATATTTTATATTGTGTAAAGTCGGGATTGGTAGCTAGTACAATTGCTGTGATATGGTATTTCAATTCCTGCATTACTATTACTTACACTTACTTCAGTAGCGTGACTTTCCATGGCAGACAAGATTTCATTGTCCTATAAATGTACCATAACCTTCATTTATCTATGTAGTTTAGCTCTTTAGCTAGCCGGCGGGACATGAAAGTTTCTGGGAGTGAAATCCAAAAGTAGTCTACTATAGCCTAGCATCATCCATTCACCAATTCATTCGAATTCACAGTCAGATCAAGTCGACATTGAGAAAACGCATTGCTCCCATGTACTCCATCCCTTCCCTCATGTCTTGACTGCTTTTTAGTCATCCGTGCTACAGATATAAAGAGAGAGAGGCAGAGAGAGAGAGAGAGAGGGCGAGAAGACGAGAGAGTAAGCGGGAAGTACACACACATACACACGGACGTCGGCTCTCAATGAAATGCTACCCCATAGAGATCAAATCTACTTACATACTATTACGGAGGAGAATAATATAGGGTGCTGTCTCTTTCTATGTCTACTAAAGCTCACTAAAACTACCTCATATGTAAGTAAAGTACATAGAGAGTCCCTCTGTATGAATCAAAGTATGAATGCTCTCTATGTATGTGTCTATAGGGCAGGAGTGGCTATGATGGAGCCATTCCATTCACTCATGCCCCATTTACCACAAACAACGTGTGGCTCTTTCTAAAGATTCGCATAACTCAGACTTCCCTTTATGAACCTGCCAAAATAGTACCCGTTTGTAATATACCATGTATATTACCAACACCATAGCGCCATCCTTGCACAGAAACCTTTCCAATTCCTTTCTCTCTACATTACATTAGGACTCTAGTGCACATCACCTTCGACCCACCCAAGGTATGTACATTGTCTTCCCAACCAAAAGAGAATCACATCCCAAAATGTACACAATTCCTCCAGAGTTATTTCCCTTTTAGCTATTCCGCTATATATACACGCACAAACACACACACACACATTATACACCATTACGTCAGAGTATAGTGCAATAAAATTCAAACTTATCGAACCAAACAGTATCCTACTAAATATTAGAGTCAGTTAGCATTAGTGGTTCCTATTTCTACCCAAGTGTCATGTACTGATTTTGTCATGGCTAATAATAAGTGTACCCTTAATCTGTACCTATATACTTTGAAGTTACACTCTAATAAGGTACAAACTAATCTTTTATAGTATACATATACATGTCTGTGAGATGCAATACGATATAATAGATGCATAAATTCCTTGAAGTGAACACACTTCGACTACGTTGCTAATTTATGACCTAAATCAATATTATGAAAGTAAACTGAATGGAACGGGACTTTTCCCAGCCTCCAAATTAGTAATCCATTGTGGTCTCACAAATTTAACTGAACTGAACTGTAATCACATCAGCTACACTAGACTGGCATTATATTCCATAGCTATTAGTCGAAATATTATACGAGAGTCACTCTGTTCTGCTCCCTCACTCACTGTCTTAACTCTTATACGTACTTAACGTTAGTCTCTTCCGTTCAGCTCAGCTAACTAAAGGGAAAGTCTAGAGAAGGACTCTCATAGGATGAATGCATGTAAATACATAGCTCCCTTCAACTCGATTGTGAGTGTGACGATAGCGATGAACAGGGAATGAGTGCTGTGACAGAATTTTAATTAATTCCGACACTTTACATGTAGTCTGACTTGCCCTCACTTCGTAAAGCCTGTTCTATTTACTACAGCCTTCCCTCTAACTTCTCCTTTTACTCAAGTAGCACTCACTTAGATCTTCAACCACTCACTGTATATTTTACTACTACTAAAAGCACGGGGATAACTATATCATGTAGTAGCTTTCTATAACCAGTACTAACGGAGAAAGTCTATCGCTTCCTACTTGTCTCCTCATAACGCACACTTTACACTAACACAGTATCACTCAATTACAAAACTGTGTCTGTATATGTAAACTGAGAAAATTTGCATTAGATTTGTAACATTTCATTTCTATTAAAGAACTTAATTGAACATCGATGTGTTGTGATTATTAGAATCAACCCTCCAAAATGTTACCCAATTAAAGTAGCTAAGTACATCAAAAGTTGGAAATGCAATTGTAGCAATCCTAAACTGAAGTATTGCATGTCACAAGAACTGAAACAAAAATTATTGGTGATTTTAATTTTTTGTTGGAAATTTTAGTTAGAAGACACACCGTGGTAGCTTAAGATTCGAAAGTACCTACCTAACTAGTTTATACAGAGAGTTTCAGTATGTCATCGAATTTCTTCGAATTAAAACTATGCTGTTAAAAGAAGTGATAAATAGAAAGGAAAAAGTGTCTCTGCACTATCGATGATTGGAGGGGATTCAAGAGTATTTACTATGCACGCCAGTGAGAAATGAGTTAGCTCCGTAATCCTTGGTAGAATAATAAAATGGAGTTTGTAAGCCAGAGCATTAATATTATAGAGCATTAGTAATATTATTCCAGACAAGTGCGTTAAGGCTCAATTCCGCTATCAACAATCAATTGGCCTGTCCCTGCTCTTAATTTACGGAGACTAATATGGTCAGATTAATAGCTTTCATGCTATCAAATTGATTGCTATTACGAAATTCAATTCAATCTTGAACTCTAATCATCAATATAGAAAATCGACCCGGAGAGTGGATGTAGGGAGAGAGAGAGGGAAAAGAAAGAAGAACGGAGTTCACTTCTCCAAAGGGCGGAATTTTCCTTTTCCTCTAATCTAGTACATCAACGCATTCCTATTATTGCCACAGCTATTTTCTCTCGTACTTTCTTCTTCCACTTTTTTATTTTCTTCGTTTATCCAACCTAATCGAATCTACTCCTGCCCCAAACACTAGCTGAATACTACAGCATACTAGTATACACAAACGTGATTCATCCCTGGCTATATACACTTAATGCTTGAATGCAATTTTACTCCACTAACACATTAGATGGAGGAAACTATCCTTTTCCCTTTGCACTTTATATATTGCCTATATTTTGTGACAGTTCATCCACTACAGATATTGTTATTGCATTTAAAGAGTAATATAGCTGAGCATTTAAGCATGTCAGACGTGTCTAAATAAGGGAAAGAGTTTCTTAACTAAAGAGAGTGTAAGTATGTAGGTTGATATTGAGAATAAATAGATCCCTTATGTGTTTGTATACAGAAATGTTGGGTTTTTGTCCTTGCATTACACTGTATTAGCATTAGTATACATTTAGATTGCATTGCACTTGCAACGTTCATTGTCCTGCACGGGTGGTTAGTCTTAGACGGGCTTAAACCAACAACCCCTCACAATATTCTCAGGACTATCAAATCGCATAGAAATCCCAATCCAATTACGATAAGACCCGTCTTACATTATTATTCCATCCTTACATAATTGGATAGGCCTCACTCACTGTATTTCATTTTAATCCCATGTCTTCCTCCTTTCCTCTTACTCTGTGTGCCTGCCTCGTGGAATATATGTACATAGAGAGAAAGTGCATCGTGAATAGTCTGAATCTTCTTTTATTTTCTAAGAGAAAGACTACTGTAAGGAAGATAATGTTGTACTATTACACACGTCTTTATATGAGCACATTTAGCATCACCAAAGGCCTTTTCATGTCTCTTAATATTTTGTTGGAAGTCTAAACGCTCTATTGTGGAATTCAGTTGTCTGGCCTAGAAAATTCGCTAGTGTCTCACTTGGTTCACAAAGGGAGGCCACATTAGAATGGGAACGGAGGAGAGAGAAGAGAATAAGTATAACAATAGATAGTTTATAGTGTGGCTTTTCGTAACCCAAGTGGAAAATACTATTTTTATTTGACAATAAGATGTAGCTAATTTAGTTTGTGGCATGGGTTATATCTAGGTAGTAGTTTAAGGGACATTGCATTAGTATGAGAGTTGGTAGTCGGGACGCACTAATATTATGTGTATACTAATACTATTAAGTTGATAGTAGGTAAGTACTATGTGTAGGATGTAAGTAGTAAGTTAAGTAAGTGCTATTAAGTCGGGATGCATATATACAGCAGAGAGAGTAGAGCCTCGTGTGTTCTCGTCTAAAAATGTGAGTACTTGTTCCGCTAACTACTACTAGAGCCACATACTTATTCAGGAGTGTCTTTCTTTTAGTTTGTTCCCGAGTCAGCATCTTGTAAATACTCCTCTCTCGCCGTCACCGACACACAAATGTGATTTTCTGTACATTGTCTAATGCCATTTCTTTCCAGTAATTGCACATTTAAAACCATTGTTGTTTCCTAATGACACGACATAGACTAAAATCGACTTGATGTCCCTTGCCTCAACTGCTCTATTATCCTTTAGGGGCAAAAACAACTCTCGACTAGAATATTTTATTTGTATCAGGCGACGTTCTTATATGGAAAGTTGTGGGAGATGAGATTGAGAGTCAAAAAGAAGGAGAGTCAGGGAGGAGGCAGGCAGGAAGAAATGAAAAATAGTCGAGCCATCCAAAGTGCTCACTAACAAGTAGTAGGGTCGTGCACTAAACCGATGCAATCCATTAAGTGTACGAATGTTCTTTCTTTCCGACTACACTATCCTATCCCCCTTTTGTTCATTCATGAGTGAAAGCCAATAAGGTCGAAAAAAGGGAACAGATGTTAACTTTGTCGACTCTACTTGACTTTACTTGACTTATATAAACTTGTGCATTTAGTGAGTTTAGACATGCGACTCCTTGTCAACTTCCACCAGTACATTTGATTACAGTTTCTCTCAGAAGAACTCATAAAGCCAAATTAAAATGATCCTTTTCTTGCACACTATAAATTTATTACTCCTCATACTACTACTAAATGACGCAGACTCTTCCACAACTATTATATAGGGAAAATTATAAAACTTTCTCAGATCACAATCTCCTCGGGCAAAGTCATTAGTTCATATCAAAACATTTTCAAAGGGCAACTTAAGTCTTTAAATGAACCTTTAAAATAATCCTTTTTCCTGTTCACTTCCCCAACATTACAATAAGCAAAAACTTGGCCCAACTCTCCTTTTCACAGTTACATATTATTATAACTAGGAAAACTACTGTTTTATGTAACTCCTACTCCTACATTCGTTTATTATCAGAGAACCAAGGAAATTCGAGCTACTTGAATTTCACTCAAGACCCGGCTAGATCACCAGATCAAAAGTAGAAATAATATAGCTAATTATTTTCCCTCTTTATGCTCTTGGATTTCCTTCCTCCATTAACGATTCATACCTAATGTAAAATGCAATTTGATACACATTCGCCTTTTATCTAAGCTGAGCCACATCCACAGCCCTATATCATAATTATAGAGTACGCAGAGACACGACTCGAGTTATCACTCCCATGCAGTAAACACAAAATCATAAAGTGCACCACCAACTCTCCCATCATTAATTAAAACGTCTGTAGATTCTCCGATTCTCCCGATGTGTTATTAACTTTTTCCTACCACTCACTACCAATCCTGAATTTCTATTACTCTTGCCTAAAGTTACCTAAAATAAAAGTGCAAGTGCCCTTATAATTATTCCTTACATTACATACATATCCCGTGGTCCGTATATAATATATTGCTTTTACATTATGACTGCTCCACCTTCTACATTTATGCACGCTTGGGGTCCTATGTCCAAACTCCAAACTTGTCTCAAAACTCCCATTGAAACTTGAAAATTAGGTTTACTAGTTACGATATCTTTGATGAATAAGAATGTTTCAAGCCACATTTATATTAACCTTGTAATTCAGACACGAATAGTACGTGTATGTGCAATGAATTGAAATAATCCAATTACGTGTACACGAACACATTTTGACAACAATTTGCTCTCCTCTCCTACAGCCACAGCCACAGCCCTATACATAATAAATACCCCATTTTCATCGACATACAACAATAATAATAATAAAATAGAATGAATGGAAGGTTGAAATCATCATTGCCTCAAGGCATCATAAAATCGATCTTAATTCCTTTTAAATTATTGCTTTCAATCTGTAACACCTTTTGCGAATTTTCCAACAAAGATTTGAAGACATAGAATTAGGGGGCAACCTAGTAATAATAAAACTCTCCGGAAAAGTTACATCGGCAAAATTAAACATTATATGCGCTGCGAAGTCCAGACTCCAGTCCAGACCCAGAGGTGCTAGCCGTCCTCAAATACACTAAATAGTTTCCTGACTACAGGTAAAATTAAGCATTTCAAAAACTATTCTCAAAGTCATTTTCCCGGTTTTGCTTGGCTATCTTGCAACAAATAACCTTAGCACACGCAATTACTACAGTAATGTAATATCCTTGTACATGTACGTCGTTTGTGACATATATTATTAATACATAAATATGTATATTTAATAATTACGTCTTTTACACGGATGTCTAAATAGTCTGGCCCAGAGTTGTTAAATATGTAGCAAGTAAGTGTGCATGTCGTGCAGTGCATAGTGCATGTGATATTAAAGTCAACTCTATTTCCAGTAATTCCTTTTTAGCATTCACTTTAGCATTTGAGACATTATTAGGAGGACTAGAATTGCATGTGAATGTGAACATTGCATTATTGTGTATATTTATTTATACTCCCATGTAATATTTTACATTAAAAGTCTGATTGTGAGTCGCTCCATTTCATTTTCTTCCATTTCGACTGGAGAAAGAATAAAAAAGACATGGGGCTGAAGAGAATTCGAGAGTAAGAAAAGGAGAAATACCACAGAGTGGAAGGAAAGAAAATAAATGACTGACAAAGTATATGGAGTAGAAGTGTCACTTTCATCTTGAAGATTAAACGAGCCATACCATAACTTATCAATCTGTACAAGTCACATTCACCATTCATCTGGTTTGCACTTAAAGCGGGAGAAAGAGAGAAAGAGAGTATGTACATGACAGCTGTGTACAGTTCTACATTATATATTTACTATAATAAACTCGGTAAATATAAATCCAGACATAGACAGCTACCTATCCGTTCTATTACGTCATTTATAATACGGTGAACTGCTCATATCTGTTCCATATTAGCTCTAGTGTTATACTTTTCTATTGAATGTTCTGAATGCCCATGACACTAGGAGAAGTTGACAGTTAGAGCCGGAACAAAAGCACAAAGTCTAACGCAACGAAACTGAACGTAACAGCTTTAGAATGACAAGAAGTGAGGGAAAGAGTAGCCGAAGTAGCCTCCGACCACCATCGTTTCAAAAATGAACTTGAACAGAAAGGTCAATAATAAAATGGCAAGGGATGGGACAAAATGGCACTGAGTGAGTGAGAAATTGTTGAAGAACGGAAACTTGTGCAAAAAGGAAGAAAGACAAGAAACCATCCAAAGGCACGCCGCTGCTCTATACCATTAACTATGTACTACTACTATGTATGTATAGCCATATAATATTATAATAGTAAATAGAGAAAAAGAGTGGACTAGGTCCAATAAAAGGACATACATAGCCGAAGAGAAAGTGCATGGACTGCTTAAATTGAGTATTGGAGTGGAATGACATGCTATATACTTATGAACTCCGATCCCATCCATGTATATCTGAATATAGCTAGGGAGAAATGAAAAAAGATGAAACCAATGGAAAGGGAATCAAAGTCAACTCAAGACTCAAGCAGTTCCTATATGTGGAAAATAGAAAAAGTAAGATAATTTGGAAATGGGATTTTCCTGTACTATATACAGAATGCCTGGTTGAAAAAGATTCCTTTGGCTACCTTTCTTGGACACATTCCTCAATGCATTGCACATAGACTTCCCTTAAACACACACATAAATACCTACATAGATACAGGCAAGCAAGACTCCCAATAATACAGCACATCATTATATCTGCCCTTTCCTTCAATGCTCCACCAAATTCAGAACTAATCGTATATGTACGTGTAAAAACTCATACATTTTATGACTGTATACGACTCAGTGCCCTTATACCATGATATTTATCTACAAAATAGTTTGGATTCTGAATTTATGTTAGCAGAAAGCTGGATTTACGATAACTGTGTCTATATAAATAGTCAGCCTACTACTATAATAATAATAGTTTATAGTATTATTATAGAGAATATGCCTGACATTCCCTTCTATGATGTCAACGGACATTTGAAGATATAAATTTAATCTGAGTCTGCGAACCTTTGCTTTGTGTAATATTACGCTTGAATGAGCGTTAGGAAAAAATTGAAAGAATTCATGCACTCACTCACTCAGTCCGTTCAGTCGGCTTCTTATGGTTAACTAGATAGACGTCTGGAGGTGTGTGCAGATTATAGAATTCTATTTGTGTGTATGTGCGATTATGGTGACCATTGAGTTCTGCCTCAGCGACCAGACTTCATTCCTTTCTATTATTACGCAAAGCATGAATGGAAATTTTTTCCAAGAGCCACAGAGCAAAGACTAAATCAAGGAAAGTCGATAGATCGCTTGATTTTCCTTCTGGCAATTGTGTCTCCTATTACAAAGCATAATAATATGGTTTGATTTTGATAATGTGCTTTCCTTTGCTCTACTCTCATTCGCCCTTTGTGCTCTGCTCTTTCTGTTGACGTTAGGCAAGCAATGATTTTTCGAGGAGGACAACCTAATAGCATCCACTGTATTATTATACTAAATTACATCGCATTACTTGAGTATTAGGGCCAGGCCAGGGACGCCATATATCATGAAAAGGATTCTCCATCTCTACCACCACCGTTCATACTCACATACATACATATACGTATGTCCATGCTACTATTTTCTGGTCTAGATTATTGAGAGAGGCTATTACATTGCTTCTATAGAGTTTCTATATGATCTGTACAGTGGGACTTATATAATGTGGACGTAACAAGCTGTTCTGTCCAAAACTAGTATAAAATATAGATAGTGAATTGTTAGATTGCATTAGATGGATGCAAGTTGAGTTGACTGGATCGGAGTGGAAGTACATAGTTTAGGTGACTGGCAACAAAAAGAAAAGGATAGGATGGTGGAGGATGATGGGACCGGATGGGACATGAAATAATACGGGCACTCTGCTTTGTTCTCGAGTGTTTCCCAACTCAAAGAGCTGCTGACCTTGCGAATTCGGTTCCTGTACTCTCTCGCCTCTCTCTCTCTCTATCCTCCTCTCTTCGTCTCGACAACTTCGGTCGCTCCGTTTGTTTGCTGAGGTTACTTTAGGGATTCAAAGCAAAAGGGAAGTCAAGTCAAGTCAAACTAAGTAACTAAAGCTATCCCTAAGTCAAGTTCCATACGAATTTAGCTTTCTCTGGTATTTCTGTCTTTGGCATTCACTCTATGCTATAGAGCCCGGCGTGCGAAGACAACTTGGAAGTGGTACAAATAGCTCCACAGCTCAAATACCCTAACTATCATTTTCTTATAATATTAGCAAGGTAGAGAGGTAGGCCTACTTAGGATATAACATAACACTCATACATATACGAATTATACAACAAAACTAACACATTCACTAGAATGCATACTTGAACTAGTTTCTTCAGTGTGTGTATAATATGTGCAGATAAATGCTTGTAACTTAAGTAGTATATCCATTATAACCAATTTAATGTAGGTCTACTCTACCTATATTTGTATAGTGACACTAGAAGACTTTTGTTAAGTTGTTCTTGAGTTTGAGTTGGTGTGCCGACACCGGGTCGGAAATGATGGTTTTACATCCTGGATTTTCTAAAGCGTAGCTTACTTTACTCCTTCGACTATGTATAAACACAGAGAGGAGAATACTATGGCTAGATCTTCATACTAAAGTAAGCAAAGAGTGTTTTGAGACAAGTCAAAACTGCTGAGCCGATCGTGAGTGGAGGGAAAGAGAGAGAGAGAGAGGGTCTAATCGATTTCAAAGCCAATATTTTTGTCGGTCCGTCTCGAGGGAGCCTCCTGTGCCAGTTGAAATGTGTGCCGCTATGCACACAAGCATGCTACACAGAGGAGTCTATGGATTGTAGCTCCTTATGGCCCATCTATGTATTCCAGTATATTATTTCTTGTCCTCCTCTTCCTTTTCCTTCTCGCTGAGGACAATAAGGAAATTTTAGTTGAACATTACTTGAGTGTAGTGTGTATGTTGTGTGTGGAGAAGAGTGCCTTAACTTTATATTCTCATTCGAGTTGTACTTGTGCTTCTTGAATTGTCCTTTCTATATGTGTGCTCAATGCAATCTAATACAATGCAATGGTAAGTCGTGCCATTGGGCCATCATCATGTCCATTGTCGTTTCTCCTATGTATTTACGTGGTCATTAATAGCTCTTTTGGGTCTACTGGGAAAATACCATCCTAACATGAGTCTCAAATATAACTAAGTATAAGTACATACGTATAATATGTGTATGGAAGGGTTACTCTTACTATCAGCCCAGCAGAGAGACGTGAAAGTTAACTAGCTGGGCCAAACGGCTTTCCCTCAAAATAACTACAACTACATATGTGTGAATTCTGGAGGCTAGGACTAGGACTTGCTAGTTCGTAGGATCCGTTGGAGGAAGTCTCTGAAGCTTTTAACCTATGGCCTACATGATAGTGCCTATGTCCCTTTCATTTCATTTGACTCAGACTTTCACTTTGACTTTAACAGTTGCACTAAGTAAGAATATTATTGTGATGTAGGTTATTTAGTATTGTAGTAGAGTGTCTCACCCGCTTGGCTCTAAATAGCTCTCGTCAGGCTCGACTTGACTTGATTCCATTCTCAGATATAAATCCGAAATGCTCTCTTGCCCTGTCCTACTCTCTCCTCTTCCCGACTGTTATCTTCTGAGCAGAATAATTTTATCTTTACTGTCTCACTCTCATTTGGGAAAATATATTTCCATTCACAAGATATGTAATGTGCACATAGTTACTACACACTACTACTCCCGACTTATATGCACACATAGTGACTCCTCCCTCCTTGAGAACATGGATCCATTCCACTCCATTGCTACCCGCTTTTATGTCCCTCTCTGTTTGCATTTCATGACAGAGATTATTTCTACTTTTCCTCTCCTCTCTCACAGCTAAATGTTATTTGCCTCTGGTGCAGAAATGACAATATTGCAATGCATAAACACAATTTAGCCAGTTATTTCTTTTCTAGCCATTGCTAATTGTCCGTAGTTAAACATGTCATCATATGCCTCTTAGCATTCCACAATACGACAATTTGTAAAAGTAGCTACCTATATGTATTATATGTACCTTAGTAGTGCTAACTGTTAAAATATGTTACGAGCCACATGAAATAATACTAATCCTTATATGGATACTATATACTCATTTAAAAGTTAATGTAAAAGATGATCTGCATCTGGAGTGTAAGTAAATATGAGGAAGGGGAAGAAATATTGAGATTCACGTAGTACATGACGATTCTACCACTTAGATTCCTCAATGTCCCTAAAAAATAACTTTCGAGCAAATAAGAAAAGTTTTATCAATCGAGAACATCCGTTCTTAGCTAGCTTTAGTACATTACGCAATCGCTAATCTCCTAACATACCGACAAAAAGCACAAACTTTTTTCCTTATGACTTTTTCACTGCCCAAAACATCTTCATTTCCACTTAACAGATCTGTAGCACACGAGCTGCACACAAGACACAACTTCCTCACTAATTTCATCATCGCCTGTAACTCTCCCGGCTCTTAATCTAATTTTCATTAGTACCTACCTACTCCTCACCAACTTTCTCCTATATCTTTCCCCATTATTTATGTGCACTATCTAACTTTACATATTACAAGACGAAACTAAGAAATACCACACACAACAACTTGTACTAATTATAGAAGAGATACACAAAATGAGAGATTATAACATATACTCCATCTGTTTATATGTATGTAGCCATTTAGTAGAAGAACGTCGTCGTATTTACTTGTATATAACTCCCGGGCACACTATATACGTAAGTACATCTGAACATACTTCGCTCATAAAATAATTAATAAGAGTAAATCCATTTGAGCTTACCTGCAAGAGCCAGTAGCACCTTCGATGAAAAGTTGGGAGGATCGCTGAATGAACGTAGCAGCCATAAATGCACTAGAAATTCGTAAAAATAAAACATTTTATAATCACAGGGAGGTAGAACATAAAAACTATTTGCTACTTCGTAGTCTGTTCTTAGTGTGTAGGTTTTTGGGGAGAGTGTGAGAGAGAGGTGAAATAAAAGAATACGATACCTAGTCCGATAGGATACGTTACGATACGATAAGAAAGATTTAGAGAGGATTTTTTTCATAGGTGAGAGTTCCTAAGTTCACCTCACTCTTTCCTAACTAGAAAACAGGAGTAGGATTTCCCTCCGTACTACAATATGAGTACAAGAAAAGATGGTAGTGTCTTTACAGCGCTCTCCAAACACCGTATCATCAATATTTCATCTGGAGTAAAGAATGAAGAAAAGAATAGGAGGCAAACGGTTGCTCAACCTGTCTTTTCCTCTCTCTATCCATTCATTCCATTCCAGAAAGTTTAGGTTTGGGTTATTTATTCTCTGAATTGAATTGAGGGCAAGTGAAAAGGAAAGCGAAATCTTTTCTCACCTCCGTCCCCTGCACTTTCAATTTCATGTGATCCTCCCTGGTGGTTTTCCCGTCCTTCCTTTTCTTCCAACAGTAGCCATCTCGACGATATCTTACTTTCTTTCGACTGTACAACAGCATCGACCCACTCTTTGGCCTGCCAAAACCACCATAACGAAATCAACAAACCAAAGTGGACGAAACACACCAGTACTTACACAGACAGACTCTACTACTATGCACATACACAAGCAAAGCACTACATCCAAAAGTCACTCACAACCAGATGTAACATGCCAAAATAATATATAATACATAAATACATAGGCATTAGAAGCCATGTCACAAAACATAGGATACAACAACCAAATTACCTACTACAAATCTATTTACTTCTATTCCACACTCCTCTCTATGCATTTATATCTTCTTTTCTCTGCTCCTTCCTTCTCCTTTTGCAATGTGCACGGAGGTGAATTTATACTTTTATATGCCTATAGAGCTAGCAAGCAATTGGTTTTTGCAACGGTGAAATGTCATTGTATGATTCAAGCTCATGTTTCCACTTTCTACTTACATAGGATGATGCTATGTATCTTTCTCATGACCATGGCCTGTCTCGATGTAATCTACTCAAAACTCCCCATCAGCCAATCAACGAAAGGACAAAAAAGCCCTCAGGACGTTATTGTACTCATCCAAGGTAAATACTATCTCGGAAACTTTCCCATTGTTCTATTTCGTAAGAACTAAGTCTCGACTTATATATATGTACCTATACATATGTGAATAGTAGAAAGGGGAAGCATATGTAATATACACGTGTTGTTTGGCGAACTTTCTCTTCCTCATAAATATTAGTATTACCTAATGCCATGTTAAGGTACATAAAGTAAGATAGCTAGCTAGCTCTAGCTTATGTAACGCCCAGCAATATATTATGTAGCTATTTTGAGAACAAATAGCATCTGCTAGTAAAATAGTGGTTTTCTCTCGGCATACACATTACTGTGACTGCTCAATCATGTAAAAATAACATGTACATAGTATGAGACAGGGGATACGTGGAATAAAATTCTTTTAGCTCTACAAATACAGATATCTGGTTAGAATTGACTAGGAATGAATAGTGACAGATAGAAGATGGCTATGTAAATAGTAGCAAAGAGAAATTGTAAAGGTATGGGGCAGGGAGAGGCGCTACATAGAACAGAGCCGAATCTATCTGTCTATCTGTACAAAGAAATTTTCTATTTAATTCGTAGCAAAGCAAATGCATCTGTCAGTAGCTTTTTGAAAACGCACGACTTGTGACATGACTAGCTCTTAACATTTTGTTCAAACTTTCCTTTTACATTTACATTAGTGTCAGTTGACAAAAGGGTCGTAGCCGTAAGTAACTATCTAAGTACACACAATTCGTATACGGGGAATTTAGGGAAATACAATACTAACGACTCTTCGAGCTCCATAAACCACTTCTTTTTTTTTCTTTGCCAAGCGAGCACACACGCATATAAAATTCAAATCTCTCTCCCTACTATCCACTCTATAAATAAAATATATAAAACAGAAATTCAAATGTACACATGCGAGTCAAGTGAGCTCATGTGTGCTTATTGTATATTGCATTGCATGTATCAGTGAGTGCACACCCAGTTACGCAAAAAAAAGAAAACACTCCGCCTGATACATGAAAGCACTAAAAGTAACTGTCTTGTCTCTACCGTGGGCAGATTGAATAGACAGTAACACTAAAGAAAGCACAGGTAAGTTTTGATCCCGGATAATAATACATATCACTACATTCGTATCCCACTATACCCCTCTGCACAAAAAATATCATAGAATTGATAGGAAAGGGAAATAATATAGAGCAAAGCCTTCCCTGCCCTGCAATTAGAAACAACATCACATCACTTGCACGAAACTTGTGGTAAAAGTAATACAATATGTTCCTCCTCCTATGTATCCCTATACATAAACAATAAACAATATTACATCGCAGAAAAAGCTACACCTAATATATATATATACATTTGTAGATATAGCAGACATGTAACATTACCCAATTTGATATAAGTCAAAAAGTAAAAACATTTTCCTGGATAGAAATGCATGTATAGATAGTATAGGTAGGTAGAGAACAGATATAAAAATATCTCTGGCATGAGTCTTACATAATAATCGAAAGAGATCGAAGGATTGAAATTGGAATAGAAAATGCGAATGGTGGTTATGGTAAATTGAAAGAGTAGGAAGTCTCAAGTCTACTCATATCTGTACTGTTGTAAGTGTAACTCTAACATCTCTTCTCCTCCTCAGCTCAGTGAGAAAAAAAACTTTCATAGAAAACTCAACGATTCGAAAGGAAAGGGTTCGTATTTGGGCAGAGCCACTAAAATCGTGTCGAACACTTTTCTTCGTGGAAATGCTTAGCTCCAAGTTTGGCTCCCTCTGTTTCTCTCCTTTTCCCTTGAGCTGGTTTGCTTTTCTTTGCCCAGCTCAGACTAGAAAAAAAGAATTTTTAGTTTTCTCCAGTCTAGCACTAGTTTGGATTGGACAAGGAGTCTATCCGATCGAGTTTACGTACATGTTTGCTGATTTTGGCTTGAACAGTACTCAAGTCTGGCCTCCACCACTCTACTACGACTACGACTACATACTTCTGTACACTATGCCACTAGGAACATGTTCCTAGTTTTGTATTACTACATTGAGCACGCGAGAAAGTCTTTAATAGTCTCACCGTCACTCACAATCGCACTTTTCGTGAACTGTTTTCATCGTTGGAATAAATGTTATTTTACAGTTGAGTAACCAAATCCACACGTTAACTTTTCTATCAATACAACAGTAGGTAGGTATGCATGCACAGAGTGATATTATGCCGAGGAGTCAACCAATCCACCAATGTATGTAACTTATACATACAAATAACATTTTACATACCTCTCCCACATACTAATACCATACATACTTAATGTACAAACTAAAATAAGTAGAGAAACTAGTAGAAGGACACACTGAAAACACTTGGCGGATAAGGACAACGAAAGGTAGAGAGAGAGAGAGAGAAAAAAACGCTTCAAGCCTGGCTATTAAAAGTTATTCTAAATGTTCACTAGGCACATTCAGGAATTTGCTTATGTATTTAAATCCCCTACAATCATGAATAGATTGTAAGGGCACAAAACAGAGCAATCATTGAAATTAAAGCGTATAACATGACAGGTAGTGGAGTGTAGGCGAAAAGTATTTTATATAGGTAACAAGGGATAAAATGTAGGTAAATGTAAACATATAGGGAGAAGAAGGAGTAATAATAATTCAACAGTATAGTACACTGCACCTAGTAACTTTAAATTCCTCCACTACTACACACAAACAACAAATGTTTATGGTCGATTCATCAGAGAAATAATACTTACAATTAGGTGAGTAACTTTCGGGTTTGGAAAGGGAGAGAAGTAGATTTCTAGTGGGGCAACCTTCATATTCAAGTAATAAACTGTGGTCATTTCATGAAAGGACTGAATTGATGGGCTTTCCCTTGCAATTAATTACTTTATATTACTTAGTCATTTGAAAAACGTTATAGGAGATATACTCCTACTTTCTCTCTCCCATTACTATATACTTAGGTAAATAATGAGTTGAGACGAAAAGCTGCGGCCTTAGTTAGTGTTAATAGTACATGAATAGAACTCACTACATCTGCTCCCTAACTTTACTTTACACCACAGCACCCTTATCCCAACCAAACAAGATGAACAATTAAATTTATCAAAAGCTCACTGGAGCTCCTGGGCCATGCCACACGGCTATGTGATATCCCCTTTATCATATCAAACGTGTAATTATCTAGCAATTAAAATTGCGGAAACCAATTCCCTAGTGATTTTCCTAAAAATATAAAGCCAGATAAGCTACTCTACCTCTCCTGCCTAATTCACTTCAATTACATCAAATCATTTATTTTCAACGCTCTTGTTTCTTTCAAATTAGACTGCTGCTGCGTATATGTAGTACAAGACGACCAACAATAACTTACCTTTCAACTGCCACACTATGTCCATAAATACAAAATCCATTACCACTAAACAATAATTATTAGCCTTATTTGATTATAAAATATTCGTTAGTTACTAGTCGACTGTAATGCAATTTCTCTTTCTAATTTCTTACATTGCAAAGCAATAGAATTTAAATGTACAAGCTAATAGGCATGCATGAATTTCTAGTCCCTTTTCTCTCTTGACTTGTGAGATAAGCAAAGGAGAGCGAAATTTCACACAGAGAGGCACAGCTTGAGTTTATAAATTGGACTGTCTGTCCTTCAAATGTGTTTACATGGAGTCTGCCTCTCCGTTGTTGGTATGTTCCAAAAATTAATAAAAGCCACCTAACAAAATCATATAGCTACAATGCGCTATACACATATAACTCATAACTTCATATAATAATAATAACAAGGCAGAGCGAGCAAGTCAAAGCAGACCACACAACGAAAAATCAAACTCAACTAAGTTGAAGAATCCAAACTAAACACATAATATCATATAAATCTATGGACTAACCTGATTTTCACTTCTTTCGACAGCCATTCCGGGTGCCGACCAAAATTGATGAGAATCGCCGCAATTTCCTACGAACACAACCAAAGGCCATTATTCAGTTGAATCAATCTCATTTTTCTTGCTTACCTCTATACAATTCCGTACTACTATTGCATATATATATAGCATCCAAACATGCCACAAATATTTATGTATGTGTTACAAAATAGATATCAATAGCCCTTTTTATAATGCTCCTAATAGAAAATGGTTCGAATTATGTTACTTTTATAGACATATATTTTACACGCTCTGTTACATATAGACATACTACGAATGTATACCATTGCATGCATGATACCTCTTATATTATACTTACAATAGATTTGTGCTGAGAATGGAGCGTCTATAAATACAAACATTTCATTAGATTGCATTAGACATTAGCTGTCTGTAGCTAACATAGCTTCTTAATACCATAATATCTAATGGGAGAGTTTGCCATTCGAGAATCTATAGATAACACATTAGTAACCGAAAATAGAAACATGCACTCCATAGCTGTACACGAAACGCATGTAATACACTGTTAACAAACAAGCTACATAATATATAGTTAGAAAAACATCTTTCCCCCTGAAATAATAATAGAAAGCTTCGCTCATTGTCAGTAAGTTCATAATGCCTGCCAACTTAGTATTCTATATATATAGTCCAAACTAATAGAAAACACGATCTCTTGCTATTGGTTATATAGTTACATTATATTATTACTTGTTACATTTGCCTTAACCTTAAGTTTTAGGGAAGTAGGAGGAAGATTGTTAGAGCAGAGAGATGCCTAGTTACATCTACAGAACTAGACACTCTCCTTAATTAAACAACTTCCATCACCACATCCTATTACATCAACATCACCATTACACATAACATTTCGACCACTCTCTTATCAAATCATAATGTAACTTTGTTTTGACAACATCTCGTGATTTATCTCGGAATTACTTTGCTTTCTTCTAGCTAGTTTGACATTAAAGACCATGTCACAGAGTATTTAGAATGCATAGAGGGGAAAGAAGAAAGCAATTTAATCCAAATGTCCATTCCTGATAAGCGTTTTTCCTTGGAAGCCAAAATTATGTACAAAATGTAATGCCCAGAGAAGGAAAAGACAAGATCTCGGAATTACTTTGCTTTCTTCTAGCTAGTTTGACATTAAAGACCATGTCACAAAGTATTTAGAATGCAGAGAGGGGAAAGAAGAAAGCAATTTAATCCAAATGTCCATTCCTGATAAGCGTTTTTCCTTGGAAGCCAAAATTATGTACAAAATGTAATGCCCAGAGAAGGAAAAGACAAGACAGTAACATGTCATTGCATTTAAAGTAGTCGAATAAAACGGGGAAAGGAGTGAGTCTATATTTGCTTTATGTACTTTCAAGACGGAGCTCTAAAAAATACAATAATACACTTTCACCGGAGAAAGTAATAGAAAATAGAAACATTTTTCTTCTTTCTTTATCCCCTCTTATGAGTCTTTACACATCTTCCTCTCCCTGATGTGCGACTATTTTTAGAGGATGAAATGTAATGTCAGTAGGTAAAAGTAAAGAAGAGGAAAGTCATTGCTTATCCTACGGGGAGCACTATGTATTCTTCATCCGTCTTCCACAGTCAAGTAAGTGTAAATAAACTACATGATTTTCATGACGTGCATAGCTTATCACCAGTGTCTAAACTTTCATAATTTATCACCAGTGGGTTAGTGAAACTTGGTTAGAAATTACCATTTTCTCCAGGATTTGTGCGTGACTTTTAGCTTAAAGTGTCAAAAAGTTATAATGGCATTTGTTTGTTTATTCCTTAAATCAACAATAATACATGTACTATCACCATCTTAAGCAATCTCAATGAATTAAATCCACACAACACTTTCTCACGCCTTCAGAAAAGAGAAATGCTTGCAGCTGTTCAACTATTGCTTTGAATTTTCACCTGCCCTGTGCAAAACGATAATTATTAAATTCTAAACAAATTAATTATTGTTAGCATTAAAACAACTCATATTTTCGCAAACTCAAATTATCGTGTCATTTTGCAATAATATCCTTAATATCTATGATAAATAAGGTCAGTCATTAATATTATGTAGTCAATTGTATGTTAAATAGCCGAAGTAAATAGCATCCCCACCAGCAAATAATAAATAGATCACAAATAATGTTCACAACGGGAGAATTAGAAAATTAGGAATAATGAGGAAAGGCGAGCAGCTGCATTTATATCCTTTAATCTCTTCAATTCGTTCAGTTTGAGCCAATAAAGAAAACCCAATTCAGGGTTGTAATTAGAACCTTAGGCTTCACACGTGTGAATCTGTTTAACACAATGCAATGCAATAGTAATCAATGCTAGGTAATAGAGCATATAATATAGGTAGGTGTAGAATATTATGCATAAGAGAAGATGTAAGGATAGATGCATGTAGTGGCATTTATGTAGGATTCGTCTGAAAATATTAAATCGGGGCTTTAGGTCTAATATAAGCCATTTGTAGCGGGGAGTAGTGACAGTGACGATGAGACAGCTACCAGCAGCAGTTCCATTCCAGAGAGAGACCACCAGCCGTGTTATGTGATGAGATCTCTCAATCTCTAACTTTGAATCAGCTGTCAAAGTTTAATATGTACAGAAGACAAGTGGAGTCCTATCACAGCCCTGCCCTGTGTGAGATACAATCACTAAATCATCCTTCAAATTTCTGTCGTGCACCGGGCAGACCCACCATGCACACACACCACACACACAGAAGAGGCCGAATACTGAATACCCATGCATTTTAACACAATCAGCTAAGTCAACCAAGTTGAAAAGTTTATTCGACCCTCTTAGTAGATTTACATAGCTACATATGTATGTATATACTCCTCCCTATATGCTCCACAATGAAATTCTAGCAGAGCAATATAAGAAATTGGAGTGCTCTATATAGTTTCCTGTATGCTAATACCATGTATCATTTTCTATGGATATATTTAACTGGTAAAAGTTGATGTAGTTCATTTCACACAACCCCATGGCATAGGATAGGGCAAGGAGGAAACTAAACCACAATTTCGTTTCTTTCTCTTTCTTCTGTTCAGCTGGTTGTTATCAGGAAAATTTTTAATTTAGTCTTCAGGCTTTCTTTCTAGCTCAGCAATTTTCCTAACAATGGAATGGAATCCTGTCCTCTCTCCCTCATCCCGCATGTTGTTCTTCTTTACTTTATTGCGTATTACAACTCGGCAACTTAATTATTGCATCCCAAACTGGTACGATAAAATTTCGAGAGGACGAGAAGGAGAAAGTAGTAGACGTATACTATAAGTCCACATTTAGTAACTATATAAGTGCATAGAGTATAAAATATTGTAAAATTCTCACTATACTAAAATATGTGGTTCTAGTCTCGAATTTCAGAATAAATATATTAGCTAATAGAGTCTGTGTGTAGTTGAGTTACTTAGTATAAGTAGAGCATCTCTATGTAGTGGCAGTTAGTTAGCTAATGCCGCTAATATTATTACAGAGTCTAACAAAGATGAGAGTATGGCTAAGTTAGGATATGCCCGTGTGTGATGTAATTCCGGGGAATGTAAAGTAGGAGCGTACGGAAATATGTCGTAGCTGTAAAGTAAAATAGAGGCATACATTAGTTATTACATGTGGCCAGGGAAGGGCAAGCTGAAGGAAACCACAGTAGTCGAGGAGGAGAAAGAAGAAGAAGTAGAAGAAGGGAGTCCTAGTCCAAGTCCAACACGGCCAGCCTCCTAAAACCCAAGTTGAAACCAAAGGAAACGAAGCCGAACCAAAGAAGACTTTAGGAAAGTATGTAAGAGTCTCGCCAAGGAGCAAAGGCAGCCCAGTAAAAATTTAACATTCAGCCAAGCAGACAGGATGAATGAATTCATGGTTTGGTGAGGCTGTTATATTTCGTGCTTCATGGCTACTATAACATTCTGCATGTCTTTATACAGCCTAATAGCTTTCTCCAGCTTTCCCTTCTTACTTCCCTTGACTCAGGGTTATTTAGAACCACTGGGCGGGATGATAGTGACGCGGATGACTTGGCTCCTTCTCCAATGCACTCCCAGTACATACTAGTGTATTATTATCAGAGCACTTCTTAGTTATGTAGCTCCATAGACATCCTTACAATAGACAACTAGCTCAGAATGTGGCCAAGATAAGGAACTTTCTATAATGTGTAACACTGATAGCCCTACAAAATACCTACACACATAGTAATCATAATGGTGAGGCTAGTTTAGCCATTAACTTACGCCAACTTATACTTGTAACTAACAAAGTAACTAGTAACTCAGTTTAGTTCGGCTCACTAGCTTAGCTTTACTCTTGTTAGTCTAGTTACTTACTAATGTATAAAAACTTTCTCTCTCTCTCTCACTCTTCTCACTACTACACCCTCCTCCTTTACGAATAGACTTATAAAGATAGATAGGTAGTTACTTAGGAAGAAAAAGAGAGAGAGAGAGTAGTGTGTGTTTAGTTATAGAAGGAGGCAGGAGGTAGAGGAGAGAGACAGAGACCAAGTTGCCTTCAGACCCAAAACTCTTATATTATACGAGTAAGCAACTAATTCAAAAGTCTACTATCACACCACAATGTACTGGGGAAACTAGGTAAGCAAAATAAAGGAGAAAGTGTGAGGACAGAGAGAAAGAGTTGGCTCCAACCTTCCGTTCTTCATTCAGAGAATAAGCTCCAGCCGACTAGCCTGAGATAATACTTAATCGGCTCTGCTGTTCAGACTACTTTCCTTTTCCTACTCCTAACTCCCTCCCTACTCAATGTGTATCCTTGCTCAGACATTTAGTTAGTTAGTAGGGAGTTCATCTCATCAAGAAAAATTAACTCTCAAAAATACGTTCCAACTTCCCCACTCATTTCTCACCATCCATTCCCTAATCTTTCTCTCTGCTCAGCACACACTTTTTCTAATATTATAACAACTAAAGTACCTACTAAGTCAAACTCTGTGGCAAAGAGTTTGTTATTTTAATTCTTCTCTTATAACAAAGACTCTCCTGCTCTTTTCTTTCATTTTTTTATCGTTCTTTTATCTTATGCCAGCACTATAAGAAATGCTTAAGTAATATATCTTCAATGAAGTTTATACTATAATTATAATGCCTTTTTTAGAATTTAGTAGACATATATATCATTTGATCTGATAATATTATTACATAAGTGTAGTGCACATACTCAAAGTTACTAGGAGGATGATGGTGAGATGTGATTTCCATTATTGAAATTGAACTCTGTATACATAGAAGAGAAGAGAGAGAGGGAGTGAACGTTAAACTGTATCGTAGAGAACATATATTCCGACACATGAAACTTATCGTTATGTGTTAAGAATCCTTTGCCTCCATGAAATAACGATGCACAATGTCAAAACAAACACTATAAAAGGGAGATATAACTTTTTTTATTATTTTCTTGTTTGAGCCTTTATTTCATGAAAATTATTTAACTACGAAGTTGGGCGAGGGAAACTTCCCACGCTTCCTATTGTTTTTAAAGTAGTAGTCATTGTAAGAGTGAAATGACTTCGAGATAGGAGGGCAGTTTTAGAAACAGTTTGAAAAAGGGGAATTTCAAGCCTCATCAAGAAAATGTAATCCCTTGGACTTGACAGGGAAAACACTCCAAGCTCAAGGAGGCGTAAAGTTTAGTTCGACTTGATAATCATTTAATGACCCATGAGGAAATGAATAATTTTTATCTTTTGGAAAAGAATATTGTCGCATATAAAGAGTAATGAAAGATTTGAGAGTGCTCTGCCATGGCTCTTCTATGTAATTCACAATGGTTTTATGGTTTCTCCAATGGAACAACTCATCCTCCGTAGAACGTGACAAATCTGAAAAGCTAGCACGGGGGAAAAAACGAATCTCGCCTTCTCCACTACTACAGATATCTCTATAAGTGAACGGGGGGAATGAGAAAGAATCAAAAGAAACAATGACACTGTGTGAATTTGAAATATGATTGTCATATCTGTTCCTAGTTATGAATGTAGTTCACTAGGATTGAATATAATATGCAATATATGTAGTTTACGAGTGCTGTTCCGACGGAAATAAAACTATCTGGTAATACAAGAGCAAAAATATTATGCACTTTCGTGAAATTACAGCTAATGCTATTTGGAGAGCTCAGCTGTTTGTCGCTCGCAGAAAAGAAGGAGGTAAAAGCATGGAAAAAATCTTAAGAGCCCGAGTTGACTTTTTTTCGGGAGTAGTAGTAGTGAGTGTATGGGGCAAGTGGTCGTCGTCTTTTCGGCTCTCCGTCGCTCGATAAAGCATTTTAGCCAGTCAAACCAGTATGTGCAATTCAAACACATTCAGATAAATAAACGGCGAGAGAAATGGAAACCAAAGGAGCGTATACATTCATATGAGGACAAGGGAAACGGGAGCAGAATCGTTTGAGACGCGTAAATCTTCATGAAGGTCGCAAAAATAATGGAGTTTTAGATAGAAGAAATACTTGAGTTCAATTTAAATCTAAAACGAAAAAACATCTTCAGTTCGAATGACAAAAACCATTTTTTAGCTTCTGCACGATTCCCGTCAAATTCTGATGTAAATGTGTACATGAGGGACTACTAATGTTATGTTATATTACTTCGACTTCAGATACATTTCATGAGAAAAGGAGCAGCCAGTGTTTTAACTCCATATACTCACTCGCCCCACACAATATCTACTACTCTTCGCCTACACATACACTAAACTATCTATTTCCACGAACCTGTCCCTTTTTCACAGCCTCCCGACCAACTACACTTTTGACCTGCAAAGAATGTTATGTCTTCCTGTCCAACGACAGACTTTTTTCCTACAATTTTACTACAATGAGCAGAATTTATACATGAGTGCCTATCTACTTACATACTCCATATGTAAATAGTATAATATCCTTTATGTACTTAAACTGCATTCACAACTATGCACAGTAGGGAGAGAGTAGGAGTAGTAACATTAAATAGCCAACTCACTCTTTTGCTACTTGTAACTCCCAAGTCAGAAGAAGAAAAAAAATCGCCTAGCCGTCTTTCTCCTCAGCCATGTGAGTAAATAGTTAGGTATGCTATGCACCCTGTATTGTTTGGCATTAAGTATGCACTTCACTACAAAGTACATGTGAAGTCAAAAATGTAAAGGATACATATACCTACGGACGCTGCTTTATAGTATAGCGTTCAACCATTCTCAAAGACCTTTAGACAAGATAGACACACGATGTTCCACTTCACAGTTCAAATCATTCCTCATCTTCAGAAAGCAGAGCTAAGCCAAGGCTGCCTCTCCTAGTAAGCGACTCACTAAACTACAATTTACTGTCCTATACATATAAATAGAAAAGGGAAAACTGCTGCTCTACGGAATCCTTTAGAGATCTCTAATGCCTACCTACCCACTTTCCCTTTACAAACTATTCAACGCTTTTCCCTTTTAGCCACCTACTAGCATTTCATTTTACATTCCGCCTCATGACGGAAAATATTTAAATAACACACTGGAAACACATGCTGCTATAGGACGGAAGGACACTGAATGTATAACTAATACTGACAATGACTTATAATATATCACCCTAACGTCATCACCACTAAATCTGTCCCACCATTATCCTTAAACTCTTGCATAAACAATAAGATTGCCCCGAAAAAGATTTCAAAACACACTCCCCTCCTCACTTTAACAAACCCGCCCATAGCTAATCCCATAATACTACTACTGAATAGAAACAATGAATTTATTAGTATTTTTTAAGCAATCCAGCAAGTTCTTTTCATCCATAAGTGCAAATTGGACAAGGTAAATGCCAATTACCCCATTACTAGATTGTATAAATTTTCGTATAATATAACGCAAATAGTTTTCAGTAATCGTTAAATTCCCGACGTTCCACTTTAGAAATATATAAAACTGACCTTTGTTGTAAATGTTTTTCACAAGATGTGGAACGTAGTATGAAAACATTTTTGCCCAAGGGTAGAAATAAAACATGATTGTTCGTTAGAAGATATTTAAAAGCAATTTAATTCAAGGAATAAACATGTACCATACTACTATATCTCGAAAATGAATTAGCATTATTAAATGTCATCATTCCTTCATAATAATGTCTTCATATAGTTTTCTGGGGCAATAGCTATGTGTGTATATAAGTGTTAGTTATTAACTTATTACTGGGTGGATTGTCAAACAAAACCCTGTATTAACGAAAGTATTCCACTTTAAAATTGCGAAAACAAGAGGAGCATACTTGTGTTGAACAAAAGTGGTATATTATTAGAGTGTTTGCATGAAAAAGTTAAAACAATTTTTAATTTACTTAGTCAAAAAATATTTTTCAACACTTGTCATGTAGAAATGAATTATGCATTTGCACATGCAATGGAATGAAGTGAGTAAAGTCAGGGTTTTCTTCGGGCTGGAGCACATACATACATAGCATATTATAGTAAATACAAGTAATACTTAATATCATGCCTTTCCATGCACATAGAAAGCAATGGTGCCACGGTTCATTGTATAATACGTATGTAGACGGGTAGCAATTATATAAATGAATTTTGGAGTACTTTCTCCCTTTCTCTTTGATGTAGTGAAGTAGATGAGCCGTTTTACAGCGTTCACGCAACTTTTAGGCACGGACACACATGGGCCGATGAAACGAGTGAAAAACAGACACCCTTTTGTACTTAGATGTATGTAGGGCTTTGTAGAGTGAATGCTATCTGAAGATTGGATATTAGAGTGAAGTGAGTAATACGTAGTTAAGGTTTTATGAAACAATATATAAAAAGGTCGTATTTGTAGTAACAACAGTTAGAGCACGTGTAAGTAATGTGATCCGTTAACTAAAACTAAGAATAGCATGATGTTGGATGGAGAAAGGCTCACGTCTCTTCTCCTCCACCCTAACGCAAATATTCGAAACTGTAAAAACTTACATCTCTACTTTGTACTTAGATAGAATGGGAGTGAAAGTCAAAAGGAGTAAAACTCGGGTAGCTCTACTGGCTTGGTCTAGTTTCCCCTGTTATTTTAAACTCGTAGCTCTTACTCTGCTCTAACATACTTAGAGTTTTTAGTGCCCTGTACACATTCTTAAGTTAGTGTTGAGAAGAGATAGGGAAACTGGGTTTTAGGAGAAAGACAAGTGGAAATGTGAATTCAGAAGCGAATAAAAGAAGTCAAAAGGCAAAAGTACTCTTCTTCCTTGTAAACTGGAAAGCACATCTCTCTCATCGTCAGTTTAGTTTCCGTTGAAAAGAGAGGAAAAAGAAGGAGAGAGTCCTAGGTTAGGAAAGCCATTCCAGGTCTGACTTGGTTTATTCTGGCCTAGCCACACAAGCACATGGTGAATAAATATTGCATATTTAGCCATAGGAAAGAAAAGGGTAGAGAAACATTCCTTACATACTGTGTCATGTAGCATAGGTTCAGATATAGTGGCAACAACTTTCGCCTCAGCTCAGCTTCAATTCCCGACATGAATATTGCAAGAAATTTTTCATCTCCCAAAAAGAAGTTACATTCAATACGGAGCAACAACACATCACGTATAGATAGCCTCAATTGGATCTATCTTTACTCTTACTCTAGTACATACGACGACGAGGACGACTACTTACACATCCAGCACTAAAGAACCCGTCTCCCCTAAAAAAAAATCCTAGGAGCAAAGCATCCCACCACTTTTTACGTTTCTATGTACAGGGACGACAGCCAATGCAATATAGTACGCCGTAGGAAGAAAGAGCCATTTCTTTGCTTACTTACCCATGCAATTCAAAAGAAAGTATTACCTACCACTTTCACCGATGATGGTAGTGAGCCCACATTTTCTGCATAAGGTAACTACATATACTACCGTCCTGTTAAGCCATTTCAGCAACGCAACGGTGTACTTATACTAATATATTATACTAAAGTGCTTCAGACTTCCAACCATACATACCCCACCATATATAGTCTCAAGAGCTGAAAAGCTAACAAAATCTGACAAAGTCCTCATCTATATAAACATGCACCTTCTCTACTTATGTATCATGCACTATATAAATAGAAAAAAGTGAATAACACTTGTATAGCAAGCATTACAACCATGCTTTCCTAAACAGTTACACACTTAAGCTTATAATGTTCCCTTTTCTTCCCTTCAAATATTCTAAGTCCCGAGTTTCACGTATGTAATTCAATATTCGTAATGTATACACATCAGAAAATGGAAAAGCACAACATCCCGAACCTATCTCTGAATATCTATTAAGTAGAGAGAGAGAGAGACGCATGCATGTGTGTAATGCTCTATAGATTGTTTAGCCTTTAGTATATATCTACTATTTATAGGTAGGTACGTACTCAGGCAAAGGAGATAGCTAAGACTCAAATAAATTTCTTGTCCTTTTCTATCTATTCAACTTTGGTGTATGGAAGGCTTTTCCCTTCCTAGCTCAGCTAGCTCATGACGCGCTTTCTTTTTTCCATCTACTCTCAAATGGACAACTAAGACGTGATACAGTTATCTAAGCATTCATCCTAAATAGATTCCATGTTGAACATTATTCAACTCTTCTATCAACATGTATCAATAGGTAAACACAACGACTATCCTTCCACACAAATAAATTTCACAGTAGAAATTCTACACACAGCCAAACACCAAATCCTATAAACACACTTTGAGCAAGGTGCTAAACATGCCACTTTTACCTTTTCACCTGAATAAATCAAACTTGTTTTCGATTTTACTACATGGTCATTTAGAGGTTACCAAATATCCAATCTTATCAAACAATGCCAACCTCACATCTAGAAAGAGTTATTTTCGCAAACAACTCAACACAACCATTTAAATGTAATTTTGAAACAAAATTTTGGATAACGTATTCCCCAAATATCGCAACTTCTTTCTACCTTAGTTCCCAAGTATATAATGAAGTAAATACATATTTTTATATAAACAGAGTACATAGATATGTATAAGTACTTATTGATACCATACATATCATCATATTTTTTTAAACAGAGTACATATAGATATGTATAAGTACTTATTGATACCATACATATCATCATATTTTTGTAATAGTTGAAGTAAAGATCATGAAACAATATTTTTACGTCAATTGATATTTGCAGCATTAGAGCAATGTTACGCTCCTCCGCCGCTGAATCTTCTAAAATCAGAAGCTTTACATTAGCAAACTTCAATCAAGATGTAATATTATCTGCAATTATCAATTTCCAAACCTATTTTTAAATATAGTGGATAATAATTGTCTAGTGGTGGACGACGAGATGATGCTGTAAATAAAATCGTACTTCGTACATCACGAAACGTAAATGTTTTAATTGATAGACTGTGCAGCTGAAAAACGAAATATCGAATATCTAAATAGCATAAAATGGAACAGTGAAAAGGAAGAAGTGAGCCATGCAATATTGAAAGGCTTCATCAAAATTGCTATTTATACGTAATTTGTCAGTTTCTCACACATTAGTTTCGTGTGTACGTTTGTAGTGAAAACAGAATTTTGTCACGTAGAATCACCCGCAGACATAAATTCTCTAGAGTCCCAATACCCAAACGGTAAGAAAAACAAATATTCGGTGATAATAGTGTAATTACATTTGAGAATGAGAACTCTATACTAGAGCTCCGTTGGCTCCGTATGCAATTCCAATTGGAATGAATGGTGTGACAGGAAAATGGGGCAAAGACTACTCCAGCTACTCTGCAAACGTTGTGTATTACACGTATACACACACAATATTAACTAAGTATAAAATTACAGTGCACGTTTCTTTTAAAGGAGATTACACACATTACATTAGTTAGCGTATGATCACACACAAAACATTCTGGTGGTGGTGGTGGTTGTGGAAGAAAGGCTAGGACGTTGGGTATATAATGATAAAAGGCATTTGGAATCATCAAATGATAGGACAACATGACATGCAAATGAGTATCAAATTACGGAAACTAATCCTGAAAAACCGAGTGCTACATAACACAACACTTGAGGGCTGACGATCAGGATCCTAATATGTAATTTGAATTTTAATTGTGAAATTAGGAAACTCAATTTCAGGGACTGAATGAAAATCGCTTGTACTGCGTAGTGAAGTGTAATATGAACATTATAGGGTCTGTATCCTATAATAATATCACTCTCGATTATTGTACAGTACATATGACGTACATAATATCCTCTCCTTCTTTCATTTACAGAGTCGAGGAAAGGAGAAAGTAGAAAGCGACGACGAGGACTGGATACAGAGACCGCAAAGAGGACGGGAATTTCAGCACTCCTCCTTGTCCCTATATATAATATAAGTTGAGACAGATAACTTTGCCTGTTAAGGCTGTTCTCTACTATATAAATGCATTTAGTACACTGTATCGTGTACAGTGGAGTCCGAATTGCAAGTTTAGGTAGTTTAGGAGGAGAAAGCAGGAGTTTTAGGATCTACTGACACGCTATCCGATTCCAGGCAGGCAGGAACAGTTTACTTACAATATGCATGGCAAATATGATAATAAGTGAGCCGTCCGTCCAAGTTTGCATAGTATCTCGTATAATACTACACAGGATGGTTTACTAACACGAGCCAAAAGCTTATTATTTCCTATATTCATTTGAGCAACGTTTTACGCTTACAATACACTAGTCCCTATTAGAAAGGGAGAATGTATTACATTAGTATAAAGTATTTATATAGAAGTAGCATCTACACTACTAGATTACTCTGAGACTACTAATACAATAGTCATGCACCCATATCTAAAAACAATGCAATACACACACACGACTATGTTGTATTACACGATCTAATGCTGCTGCTACTAGTACCTACTAGCATCAATTTCCTTTAAAACTAGAATAAGTAGTCAAGCTAAGCAAATGTTAGGTACCTAACCTATTTGAAGAGGGAGCCCACATTGGGGACTAAAAAGTAAGCTAAGCCACCTACATAATAGTTATTCACTAGGTTAGGCACTACTTACTTTCCTCTAGTAATAATATAACTGGATCTAACATTGCCGTTTCTGAGCATTCAAAATAATATAATACATCGTAAACAAACGTAACAATGTTTCTAGTACCTACACCCTACTTACTACATGCAGTGTAGAAAATTCTCTACGTAGAGGTAAGAAGAAAAAGAGCAAGTGGATAACGGCAGATATAAATAGTCGAATGTAAGTAAGTCTACGTTTATAGCGCACAGTTTACTTTCCCGAAATAAATATAAAATAGATCCCCCATTTAGCTCGTTCATATTACATCAAGCATAAGAGGGAGAGTATAGGATCCATTGGCTAATATTACCATGCATGATCCTTTTTGCAGAAACTCCCAGTCATAATGCTATCAAACATGCACATCAAAGTCATCAAATCGATCATAAACAAAAATGCCTTGTGCATCCGTTTTCTTTCATTTTGCTCACTTGAGTTGAGTTGGTGCCATGAGGGCAGAGCCCACAGTCAAATTTCAAGATATTATCCACAGTAATGTAATCTAACGGGGCTTTGTCTTGCAGGACTTGTTTTTTTTTCTTTGAAAAGCTGTACAATTTAATATATGCAAACATAAAAGTCGGCAAGATGGGCCATATTCTACACAACAAGAACGCAATTCACATAAGTTATCCAATTCATATTGCCCAATTTTGAATTGAATGAGAAAATGGCTAAGGCTTTTCATGTTATCAACTAAATAGGTAATGAAAGTAGTCGCAGCTAAACTTTTAACTTCCCTTCACTTAACTGTTGAAACATTTCCCTTGATTCTGACTTTGTTTTCGCAATGAAAATTGCTCTGGATTACTTACATGTATATAGTATATACCTACTCTGTTTATAAATGTATGTAGTATGTCTAAGGAAATATAATGTGTATGGAGTAGCATTCTCTAGTATATTTGAAAATCATATTATGACTATCCAAGAGCACAATTGTAAATAAAGAGAATTATTCTACTTTCTAAAGATACATAGAAATAGAATTGAGAATAACAGTTGCATACTTATGCAAGTGCCATTACTGTGTATTTACAATAGTTACTTACGTACGTAACGTACGTAGTTACGGTTAAAACTCTCTTTAGTTCCCACTAAGCCTTCCTTTTGGAAAACGGGGAGCTCTAATCTAAAATTCCTTGTAGAAACTACATCTACATCAACTCGGATTGCATGCACTAAAGCTGTTAAGAAACTCCAATGTTTCGTTTTGTTTCGTTTCATGCTAGTTCTAACTGGGGAATGATTGAAGAGAGACGAAAGTGTAGTTGGAAATGAGTAGGAGCCCATTTCAACTTAACTCATCGGCTAATGTCATGTAAACTGCTGATCACTTAAAAAAGCTACACTTCAGCAATGTCCTAAATAGTAGTCTGAAATCTTGAGACTCAACTCAGCTTTACCCATGAAATCTACTCTCCACAAATAAAGTGAGAGAAGCCTACTCGAGTGAAGCATGGAATTAAAACTACCTACTTAGTCTTACTTAACCCTGACCAAAATCTAGCCAATTCAACCATAGCACAGTATATTGTATATACAGTGCTCAAGAATTAAACGCAGAGAGAGAGAGAGAGGGCTATAACAATTCAAGTCTTTGATTTACGCTCTCCTATCCTCCACAGTTACTACACCATCTGCCTGCCTTCAACTCACTTCATTTCATAAAGAATCTTCAAAGTCAAGTGCTCCTTCTTTGTTGCCTTTTTTTATCGACGACATTCCTTTAGTCACAGCACCCCCCAACGAAAACTTTGCCCAGACTACAACGTGAAACATGTAACTCATGTAGGTAACAACTAACAAATAAACTATTACACCTACAAGTTATATGTAGCAATGTTTGCCTACTTCTTTCTATTTTCTTTCACTTCTTGTCCTTTACTCTCTTTTTCTTACAAAGAACTCAACCAGACACAGTTAGGTAGCCAGCTCGCATGTTGACAGTAGCTCCACTACCTACATGTCACCAATGTAGAAGCAATAAAACATGAATATCCCTCGATCTGTGTGTTTTGGTGACGGTTGGCCCTATTAGTATGTTTACTCACCAAGCCGAGTTAGAAAAGAGAAATACCAAAGAAAAACATTTCACTTGACTTTCACTCACACCACCCTCCTCTAATACACTCAGCTTCAAAATGCAAAAATAATAATATTAATGAACATTATTCTTTACACAATTTAATCACAAAGACTACTTTGATAAGATAACAATGATAATTTGAGCAGATAATTTGAGCAGTCGCTGGAAAATTCAACTGACAATTTAATTAATTTGTGATTATTCGGAAAGGTTGCCGAATAAAAATGTGCCATTTGAAAGAGTAATATCATAAGTTTGTAAATTGGCTCATTACTCCATACACGAGCAAATAATTATTGATAAAAAATCTGAAAGCAGTGAACAAGAAAGCGGAGTTACGCAATTCGAACACGAAAAGGGCAGATTTGCAGTAGGCGGACTGATACGGAAAATCATAAAAAAGGTAAATGAGTTCAGCTACAAGATTGACATTGAAAGAAATAAAAGGTGCCAGATAGGAAAACTACAACACAAACATAACTCTTAGAAAATATATGGGAGAGAGAGAGAGAGGGCTAATCCTAATTCTGGCTAACAAAGTACATTTATAGAGAGCTCTCTCTCTCTGTTCAGTGAGCTTTGTTAGGTTGTGGTAAGGTAGTCGTAGTATGTAATTTAGCTGTGGTTTTATTTAGGTATAATGTGAATTGTATACATACATAATACATATTCTAAGCTTCACACAGAATAAGATTGGCAAAAAAGCATGAGGTTCTAGCATGCAACTACTAAATGTGTAATATGGGGAGCATAAAACAGGAGAACCTTTCAGGGCAATTGGATTACGATTATATCAAACACGTCACATCACAATTCAAATGTGATATAAAGTTTCAATTTCTGTTTTTTTTTCTAGACCAGACTTGTTAAGTACATAAGCATAGTAGAATATAAGAGTCTAGACAATATTATGTAGAGCTAGGAATAAGGAAAAAGTATCTAAACAACAAAGTACGACGACTATATCAAAATCTCATAAAACAGTAAACTATCACACGTACTAATAAAGAAGGCGAGGAATAGCTATAGTTCAAATAGCTATACATAAGGTCGAAATAAATATAAAAAGTCTAAACAACGACATAAGTACCTATACTAGGATTGTTATTTGACCTCGCCCAACCAACGAAACTACAAACCATACATTAATACGTGGAGAATATACACAAACAGAATATATTAATACGATATAATAGTAATATTTCCTAGCTAATA
>JABASI010000481.1:0-38154 GCA_019776505.1 Tomocerus nigrus | reverse complement strand
GCATGTTCTTCTGCAACACGGAAAAGTTCTCTTACTAGCTTAGGACCGTCACCCTATATTCAATAATTTAGAATTATGAATCGGTTTCAAAAGATTTAGAAATTACGTAGTAGGTATATATTTTATCATAGTAACATAAATATAGAGATGAGACAACAAGATGTATTTAGCAAAAAATGAATAAACGAATATAACTCACCAAGTACTTCTGGATTAACTCGGATCCTACTACACGTAAAAAGGTTGCAGAGGTTTGATTGGCAACAGCTTTAGCTAAAAGAGTTTTACCGGTACCAGGAGGTCCATACCTGTCAAATTGTTGGACATATTTACCGTGTTTTAATCCATTTATTTAAATGATTTTACTGCTTATTCCATAAACATATTGAGTAATGAGCACTATTGCTAAAATAGCTTATGAGCTTTAATCCTATGTAGTACTTACAATATGACTCCTTTTGGAGGTCGTATACCCATCTCTTCATAATATTCAGGATGAGTTAACGGCAATTCCACAGATTCTTTTATTTCCTGGATCTGGGTGTCCAAACCTAGATAATGACGTCAAATTAATTACTTGGGTAGTTACAAACTATACGCGTATATTATTACATATATGTGCCAGAAAAAGCACAACTAAAATTTGCATATAATCAATTACAAACCTCCAATGTCTGCGTAAGTTTCCTGTGGGGCCTTTTCCAGCTTCATAACTGTCACCATTGGATCAGTATCATCAGACAGTACTCCAACAACGGCGTGCACTTTATGATTTAACAAAACAGCACAACCGGGTTCCAATTGATCTTTGTCGACAAAAGACAAAATGGAGACATAGTGTTCCGATCCGACGGATGTTGAAACAATCGCATGGTTGTCGTCAATAATCTCTTCCAAGCTACCAACTGACATAGGCGTCCCACGAAGATCATCAACCTATTTGCAACAATTATCATATTTAGGTACTCACAAATGTCACAAATGAAAATAATACATTTTCATAAACAGCCGGAATTATACGCAAAAATTCATATATCTTAAATGTAGGTACCTTAGAACGCTCTTCTTCGTTTTTCTCATCCTGTGGCTTTAAACGCTCTTGATTTTTGATAAACTCTTCCTCCATTAGTAAATAATCCTTAATACGTTCCAATTTCAACATCTTTAAACGGCAACGAGCATGGGGAGTCACTGCAGGGAGCTTTTGGGCTGCATCTGGTCCCTTGACCTTCTTCCTGCGCTTTCCAACTCGTGTGGGCACTGGTGGCTCATATTTCTTCTTTTTCTCCTCTCCTTTTCGATCGTTCCCAGACCCACCAGTTCCCCCCGATTGTTGCTGACCCTAAAAATTGATAATACCATGTTAGCCGACATTGTAAAACACATAATTAATATCAAGATAGCAATAGGAAATTATAGCTGATAGCATTCATTTTCGGACACAACAAAGGAAAGGACTATTTCAAATAGTAAATTTTTAATTTTCAGTGTTGAGAAAAACTTTCAAGCCTGAAGTTCCACGTATCACTAAGTATATCTACAAAAACTCACCATTCTGAAGACAACTCAAGAGTAGTGTCGGATTTTCAGATGTGACAATAATAATACTATAGTTCTTGTCTTCACAACTCCAACTCCAATCCAAACCCCAAACAGCTATACGAGCTAGCTGGACTGGATAAGACTGGATTGTTAAGTGATTGCAAAACGAATAAATGAACAAACTATCAATTTACTTTGTGAATTTGATTTTACTGTCACGCAGCAATAATATAGTTTGTCAACTCTCGACTCTCGTATCGGGTAAAATTGACTCAAATGACTGACTGAACTGCACCGTCACACAACAGATGCAACAACAGAATGATGAACGGAAAAATCTGCACATAAAATGACTTGCACTTTGCGTACAGGACACAGACCACAGACCTATGAATCCCAATGCTGATTTGAAATATAGAGCGTCAATATCTTTTCAGACTTTTCTTTTAGATTCTTACTTGGTTGATACTTGATACTCGGTTGATAGTGTGTATTCATTGTGTTTATGTGCGTGATACAGTTCATGCTATGCTACTCCCTGTACACATTTGGCTTGACGTGGGAAAATGTAAGTTTAACCTTTGCATACTGCCAGCTAAGCTTAGCTTGAGTAATTGACTTTCACTCCTCGTTACCGCTTTCTCAAGTAAAATAATTGACAGAAGAAAGAAAGTAGTCACTAAACGGGTACACAATAAATGGACCGATTTGTTCATCGTTTGGTATGCAATAATGGAACTCTGAGTTATAGTTGATACAAATGCTTACACTATCCACAAACGTATACAAAATACATGTTTTTACGGTAATAATAGTGTGAAAATCTCACTTTCTCTGTTATTACTTTTACCATCGGCATTACTTAATTAGTATCTGTAGATTTTCATATTTAGATTTGAAAATGTTCTCTAACTGAATTGTCTGTGTTTAATGATTTTAATGTGAATCTTTTACTGTATAGGAAGATGCAATGAATCAATGTGCTGCATACTGTATAGATGAATAGTGTGAAATAAAAACATTTCGCAATCTATCTGTATACACTGAACTGCTTTCTCATATTTTTTTGGATATTTCGCAAAGGACATTTCGTCCTTTCAACACATTTCATCCTGGAAGTAAAAGTCATGGAGAGAACCATCACGAAAATGAAAGTTCATCCTGTATGTGACACAGACACAACGCTCCACAATTATTAGGGCTTAAAGTTAGTCTTCTGAGATACATTTTCGGAAATAAGGTGATCTATGGCGATGCTTTAGTCCACCACACAACCGAAACTGATAGTATACTCAGACTAACGATGAGTTCGGTAATATTATGATGAACATTTCGTGTACATAATTTATTTCTTTTATATAACTTAGGAGATCTTGAATGCCGCTATTCGGGAATTCGTAGATCTCTTTGTGGATGAAGAGATATTTTACATTGGGCGAGAAACCGGAAGACAATTACGTTGGGGAGAGCTGGAAGCGTTGGGTGTGCTGGCCGATGTAACACCAGAATTCCAGATTGTCGATGCACCCGGTGTTGATATATTTGGGCAGCCACTTACCAAAAAATACAATTTTGAGTGTGAGTGTCCAAAATGCAATAGAACTTTAGCAGCCGTTCGTTTTGCACCGCATTTGGAGAAATGTATGGGTATGGGCCGCAACAGTTCCAGAATTGCTAGCAGACGACTTGCAGCCTCTAGCACTAGCAACAATTCTGGCTCTTTTGATGGAAATAAAGGATCTGGGCAAAACGCGAGCTCCAGCTCTCAGGTACATAAGCATTGAGAAAAGCATTGAGTGTATGATTTTTATTTTCTTTCTCTGACCATATTTCTTGGAGAATGTATCGAGCCTTTCGGTTGTATGCTTTCAGATAAATGGAGATTTGGGATCTGAAGAAGAGACATTTGAAGATGATGAGGATGACGAAGAATGGACGATGGAGAGGAAAAAGAAGACTAAGAAATCTGAAAAGGCTGCACCGAAAAAGTAAGTGATTTCTTATACACAGTACTTAATTCTACTTCACTTATTTCTACTTCACTGTATATACTGTGGTATGTGTTGACTCCGAAATCATTCAAAATGAAATCTGTTTCATTTTTAAGGAAAACTGCGTTGCAGCGATTGAAAGCAGAGGCTGCAGTACGAACAAAACGAGGGGTATCACCTTCTGTCTCAGAATTACCCACATTTTCATTAATAGATATGCCAATTATAATGGAAGGGGATGATGTCTCATCATCGCAGTAGCTGATAAGCTTAAGTGTCTGCACTACATAATAGTTGGCAGTATGATTCTTTTTCTTGATGTTAAACAAATACTCGTTTTCAAGCAATCTTAGTGTATACCTACTCTTTGTTTGTAGTCAACGGTCAACATTCCCACGTAATTATTGTATTTTCGTGTTTCTAATAAAATTTAAAGAAAAACTTTAGAAATTCTGTAGAAATTGCATGTTTGTATTCGATAATAAGTGTGGCTCTAAAAGTGTGACTGCGGATTATTTACCACATTATGTACCATTATACCGCGCTGCATACAAGCATACCTACACCATTTTACTAATCATCCTTACCTAAGCAAAGTCATTTTTTGTTTCTTTTCATATGCATTATCTTCATGCTCAGTAATTAAGGTTAAATTAGGATTCAATGGATTGATAGATACATAGTATTATGTACCGGGTAGGCAAGTACTGTCTGTTCAAGTACACTGATCTGCGGTTACCTGATTAAAACGTGCATGGTCTTAATTATTGCAATCCAATTCGAAAAATGTGTTCGGTCGAAACCATTCATCAAAATTATAGTAGGATCATTGAATGGGGCAAGTATTATTCATGTGGGCTTGTGGGCATTACTCTACTTGCTGGCTTAAATCCTAATAAATTGATATCATTGTTCAACACGTATGTGTTGACACAAATGTAACGTTACATGAAATAAGCATTAATTTTTGCAAGTGTTTCACTGTAGGTAAAGGTAAGCATGGCATATTTTTTGCACTATTGCACTTAAACCGGTGCATGAAACTGGTGAAAGTAGCTGTGTACATGTACAGTTCAAATTTGGTAGCGGGAGATCATGCAGGTAATCGTTTACATAAGGTATCCTGGATATCTATTCTGACAAACAAACTTAACATTTGCACCTGTCTAGATCGTATCCTGTTGGAGTAGCTTATTGTTCAGGATTACATTGGTAAATACCTGAAAACGTCTGTAAACGTACCTATTACAGTAGTGGCAATGCAGTTCTTCCTTCGGAGAATCTACTTTCTGTTATCGGTTCCTGTATCTGTAGTTCATAGATTTTTAGTTTGTTAAAGATATAGCCTAAACTAAATCTAAATGTCCGTCTACTAAATCTAAGCAAAATCTGTACAAAAAACCAAAAAATGGTCAAATATGATTCAGGGTTAATAATACTATGTATGTAAGGAAGTCATTTAAGTGAAAGTGCATTAGTGAAAGTCAACAAGTTGATTTGCCGATTATTCTAAAAACTGCATAAACTAAACACTTTGTCGTGTAAGCGTAGATATGTGCCATGTACATGAACCCCTAATATTGTGTTAAATTCACTCAATACAGCAGGATATCTCATTCTGTCTCAAGTTGTAAAGCTAAAGATAATTTAATACATTGTCTTTCCGTAGAGTGACAAGTGTCCACTGTGGGTGAACCTTGGGCATCCAGTTAACAATATTATATTGTATGCTTATAATATTCCTAATTCTAATTTGGATTGGATTCTCATGATATTTACATACATCTGTTGCACATAGACACTTTTTTGACCTGTTCATTTTGACTACACATAAAATATGACATAATATGCTGGACATTCTGGAGTCTGACTATTTTGAATGGTACATTCAAACACGCTTACACGATGATACATACTGATATTATGCTACTAAACGAATGAAGAGCCTTATGAAGAGCTAAACCTAAGTTAAACTGTTTCTTCTGGATGGTCTACAAAAATCAATCAGATTTAGGAACAATTTATTTAAAGCCGATTTAAATGCGTCACTAAAGATGATAACAAAATCAACAAGGTAAGGTAAGTATTGTACTTCATATTTTCCGTTTCTTTATTTCCGGCAAAAAGCAACATTTTTATGCGGTTTACATTTAATGGCATTTTCTAAACGTAAATTACCATGAAAAATGCAAATATAACACTTAAAAGTAGCATTAATTTACTCGACAAGATATAACATTATATTTTATTTGTTTAGTTTGTTAAGAATGTTAAGTTTCACAAGACAAGATAACTGGCAATGTTATGTAAGCTACAACATACACATGTACACACAATTACATACAATATACTATACCTAATATCTACTGATCTAACTAATTACTTATAAAATAGCCTCCTAAACTAATAAATATCTACTTGAGACATCTACTAAGAGTCGTAATCAGTTCATTCATGTTCTGGTAATTGTAATTAATTATTTTTTACTGTGTATTAAGTATTAACTAGGTACTATAAAGATATATCCATAGCACAATATTCTTAACATCAGTAGATTAATTGTATGAAAATGTAATTATTATTTTAATGTTTTAAAGTCTTTTTGTACTCTACACACGTGTCACACATATCATTTAAAGAAGCACATTAAAAGCGGTTCATGCGTAAAACTATTGTTGACTTGAATACGTAGCCCATAAATTATTATTGGCTTTTGGCTGTACACTGCTTCAAATGATCATTTGAGCAATAGATTAGCATTTCTAAAACTTTTAGCTCATTTTTCAAGAGCTGTAACAACATTTTAGCACCTCTTGAAAGATGATCATGGCTTAAATCTGTTCCGTTGGAGTAAATGGTTTTCAAAGCGGCATTGGTTGAGTTTTCCGTAAATTTGTGAAGTATTGAAAAGCGGGTTGCGAGAAATTTCCAGGTTTCTTCATTTGGCGTACTTAAAAATTCCAAGTTCTCTAGGTTTTCTTCCATTTCGATTTTGTCGAGAACATCTACAAAAATTACAACACAACACATATTATCATAAATTGTGAAATTGAAATTAATTTAGGTACTTTCAATAGTCCAGACGCACTACGATGCATTAAATTGTCAATTTTTAATTTTAAGCAAATATTGATACTGGTAAAAAGTAGTATTGTTTAACAAACCTTTGTCTGCTTGAAATACTCGTAAAAAAGTGAACAAATTCTTAACACACATCAACCGATCGGGTTTTACATTAAATGTGGACTGGCACTGAATACCAAGATGGGAAAGTATGGCTTTCTTTCGAAAATAATTGGGATCGTTAATACTGACACCAAGTTCCAGACAGTAAGAATCATCTTTGTAGCTTTCAGGAACAAATCCATTGTGAACAAGGAAATCAACAGATGAGCGACGCCCATAGTAAATTTTGAACTCGGCATCTTCTTCAAAGTCATGGCTAGCGTAACAAGTTAAAACATTATCTTCTTCATTGTAATCCGTTGATAATTCTGAATTTTCTTCATGATTGCTTAGATCCCACAGCGGTATTAAACTAAGAACTCTCGCCTCCTCTTCTTCATTTTCACTTAAGCTTGGCAAATGATTAATCCTTGTAGTAACAGCAGATACACCCCATCTAAAACAAGCATGTCATATTCTCAGTTAAAAAGAGTATTTTGACATCCCAAAAAGTGCAGTAAGCTCAAGTTTTTCTCAAGCCCAATCTTTCCTGAAGACGCATTAGGCAAAATTAAAAATTATTCAGTAAAAGTTCCTTACATGTATCTACTGTAAGTAAAACAGGATCTTAAATGTCTACTGGCAGAATCGGTAGATTTCTAGAATGAGAAATCAAAATTAGATTCAAGATAATGCCCATACAAAGGATTGAATTACTAGATTACTACCCATTTGACGTCAAATAATCTTACCCTGAACTTTGTATGAAAATACGCATATTGACGTGCAACGTGACGATACATCCTTAATGACTCACCTATTAAAAAGTCCATTATCAAGTTAGTATGCAATATTTCAAATTTCAATACTTATTTTCGACACTATAATGAAAAAGAATGATTCAAGCAATAAGCGAACATGAATATACAAAAGCAAAACAATTATAGCAGTATGCTTTTGCTTACTATACTCAATAAAATATTAGGTTAGCTTTTATCTATGATTTGATTTGCAACAAAGATTAACATTAAAGATTAACACACAACATGGGTCATTGGTTACGTCTGACACTGACATTACAGTTACAAGAACCGTGGTCATACTGAATGAACCACTACTGGACGAAAACAATAAAATAAGCGAAAATCACGTATGAACTTCAAATTATTTGATGGTTAAAAACAGAAACTTAAAATTAGTAAAAGTAAGCGTTAATCAAGCCTATGGAAAGCACGAATAACGATGGCAGATTCAATTCATTCGTAATGTACTCACGAAATGCTTTTGGAGACTGTTTCAAAAGCGTAATTTCTTCCTTTGTGAAATAGAGAATGGTGTCAAAGGTAGAGGGAAGGACTGAAAGGTAATGCTTCCAAAAAGAATTATCAAAGTTAACAAATCTTTCGTAAACGAGAAAAATTGCGAGCAATACATTTTCCATAACACTCAGGAGTGGGTCCTTTTCAACAAGGAGTTCTGTAAGTAAACGTGCAAGATTAAGAATTGAGGTTTTCTATTTTGTATCGTGGAAAAGATATTTAATAGGTTTCTGGAAAGTTGTTTGTATAGGGTAACTCACTAATTTTAGACTCCCGGGAGCTTATTCTGAGGTAGTTGCAGGATTGGTTGTAACTGGTTGTAAGACTAAATCGGTTGTAAAATCTAAAGTGGTATTCTGAGACAGCTTGGTTGCTCCCGGGCTTTCTCGGATGTAAGGATAATACTTTTAGGTACTGTAAAAACTAGTTCACCCGCTTTTAAAGGTACATTCGTTTTCAAGCCAAACCCTGTTATCCCAGTGTTGGTAATATTCACTTTCTTTAGCTCTGCTCCGTTGTCTTCTAACCATTTTATAAAAGCAGGACAGTTTTCCGATCTTCTTTGTTGCTCTTCTTCGTCTGATCTCCTGTCAGAACCATCACGACCTGACTCCTTTTCTCGGATTTTACAAAGAATATCATAAATTCGATTGTAGTGGTCCCATTCCCATTTTAGTCCAACAGTCTCCTGGAAATCTTGGCTAGCCTCTAAAAAATAGGAAATTTAAGTCTCAGTTTCGCAAATGCTATTAGTGGAAAATGAAAATAAAGTAACGTATGAATGTATGAACTATGAACGTATGGAAAAACAATTTTAATAGTTAGTGCTTTACCTTGCAGAAGTGAATCAATCAAAGTATCAAGTGAAATTTTGGGACTCATGACCAAGTGTCTTCCGTTATTCCAAAATATTGTAGAGTCTCCTTCTCCTTATAAATCTTTATTGCCGATGTTCAGTATCTTATTAACTAATTTCTACTATCCGGTATCCGGCATTGGTATTGGAGTTATTGGTTGTTCGCGCTAATCCTTATCACAATGTCTCTAAAGTGTAGCTGATGCCAAAAATTATTAATAATATCTCTTGAACTTTTTCTACGTAAGGAGCACTTCTCACATCTCGCCTCTTCTAATCTGGAATATCGCCAACAATTTGGCTAAATCGGAATGAAAATAAGGATGAAGAAATTAAGTAACCTGAGCCAATGAAAAAATCGTTCTTTTTGTTCACATTCGCGGATCAGAGTATAAAATACATACTGAACTGAACCACTAATTATGTCTGTAATTACTATGTTGCTATATTTTAAATATTATTTAATACGTTATATCATCATCTGTAAGCCTGCGTCATTAACAATTTCAGGATTCCATGCTATAATTGTCCATGAACGTACTTATGAAAAGAAATGCGTATAGTCCCTGTAGTCCCTAATTATTAAACTAACTTTATTTGTAATTAATTATGCGCACAGAGATTACTGTGAAGTTGTGGTACAGAACTCAGAACTCGGAAGTGAAGAACCTATTACGATGAATGAAGTTCTCTAGTTGCTGAAATAACTGCATGTATTTGTAAATATTTGCACCGGCTGAGGAATGCTATTGCCTATTGCACGTGAATGTGTGTAGAAACGAGTTTTCCTTCTCTAATGCACATTTCTGCTGCTGAGTGTCTCACGTCGACTTTCTCTCTTTCACGCACTTAGATGAAATCAAGTGATTCGATTTCTTTGCAAATAACTTGAGAGCGGGGCTAAAATAATATTATTATTGCAGCTGAATGAAATCATAATTATGCTAAATCTGAAGTTGGCTATTTTTGCTATTTCAACATTTCAATATTTTTGAAATAAGTACATGAAATGGGTTTGGGTACTATCATAATTCCTATTTTAGAATCGTCTCACATCTTCAGAATCATTTCATTCTTTAATCTCTCTCGTATGGTGAGTAATTAGTTTTATTTTAGGCATTAAAACACTTCAAATGGTCACTGACCATAACATGTTATGTTATGAATTAATAATTCACGAATCAACCTTATTTTATTTTCATAAAGGTGGTCATAAAAATTTGACTCGTATAATCTATCCTGACTTTTACTTTTGCTGTGGTGAATTTGTGAAAGTAAAAGAGAGTCGTGGTCCGATAAAAAACCTTGAATATACCTGTGTAATTGTGTTACTTTTCGACCTTTATTATACACAGGCAATAAATAAACCTGGTCGAAAGATGAAATAAATAGTGTTTGCACATTGTATATGTGACGTAGGGAGTATTATTATTTATAAATATGCCTATAGGATTGAGTAATATTTACATAAATCACACACATAATACCATGAGAAATGTTTATCACGAAATCGCAATGATATATCATATTATATATTTGTATACAAGATTGACATCTCAAAGTGACTATAAGTACAAGCATACAAAACCACAGCGTTATTAAAACTTAGTAGTTTTCAATCGGATTTAAATTATTAATAGCTAAGTGTCAAGCAATTCTGTCATTTAGTTTCAGGTTTAAATTAGCTTTGTTCATGTTTGGCCAATAGGGAACTGAAAATGACTATTGACATGACATGACAAGTAATATAGCGAGCATATTCTGACTTTCTGACAGCCTTTCGTACTTGCGGGTAAGTAGACCTTGCATTTATTTGCATTTGTCGTGCCATTCCCTCATTTGCCCATTTTGTTTTCCTTCCCTCGGTGTACTTGCGAGTTTGCGAGTTTTGTACGGGTGACTTGACTTGCCTGGTGCTTTGTAATGTCATTAGGGTATGTTTTTAGTGAATAATTTTTGGTTGGGTACCCGATTTACCCTAATGGCTACGACCTACCTTTTACTAATGTTCACTCCGTGAGTGTTGTAAGAAATGTAGCATGAAGTATAGTGAATGAGAGCTGAAATGTGTGGCATATAAAACTCCTGCGTTTTAACAGAGAGACATGAGAATGAGAACTTTAGCCAAGAGAGAAGTAAGATTAGTTTTAGTGAAGTCACCTACACCAAAGCAGCTCTTTCCAATGCCAATGTACAATAATATCTTCCTTCTGCTCTTTACATTTTCACAAGTACATGACGCTTCTCCATTTAATTTTAGACAGTTGTTGGCACAAGAACTTTTCTTGTTTGTATTAGCAGTTTTATCTTTAGCTTACGATTGTTAGTTCAGTTCTACTTTGAAATGTAAGATCTGAGAAAACTATAAGTACACCTATTTAAATGCATCCTGAACAGAAACCATGTGCCACAAAAAGAACTAGAGGCAATTAAATACGTATTAACATTATCGATGATCTGCTGAACATCTGACTTTCTTTAGCTTTACAGTTTTATTTTTCTCATGCCTTGTATACTACTAACTGTGCATGCCAGTACACTATAGCGTGTATTTATGTCATTAGGTGTAGTTTTCGGCATTACATATTACGTACATTGAAAAGTTAGCAACGGACTGTATTTTTCTTCGAGTTAGGTATGAAGGAAATACTATGCAAATAATGTAAGTACCTACGATACGACCTACTGTCAGAAGTTTCAGGTACATTGTTGAAACTTTTTATGCAAGTCACAAATTAATTCATTTAAATAAGTGACAGATATTCTAAAAGTATATGGAGGTGATGACGAATAAGGTGAAGGCAGGTGAGACATGTAATTGATTGTAATGATACGGAAACTTGAAAAGTTAAATTACTTGAAAGTTAATTAGCATAATTATGTGATTACAAGTTTGCTTATTAGACTAATGATGATATTTACGTTAGGTATTTAAAGTAGTTACCTTTGCTATCGGTTTATAGTTCTTATGCCAGAGTTTCTACGAATTAATCATTTACACTTTAATTAAAAATAGGTATCCCGTACTCATGATCTTTGTTAGCTATCATACAATATTCTTACATTACTATAAATTGGTAATTCCAAAGTCATAGATATGAATATGAAGTGTTTGTTTCAGCATGGTTCAAAATATGCAAGACACTTGAGTGTTTATCGTCACTGCTAAAACTATTTATCAAGAACTATCCCACCCAATGCCACTAACCAGGTAATAGCAGCAATAAATAGAAGATTAAATTCGGCACAAAGAATTGTTGATACCTAGATCCTTTTCTATGTATCGTAAATGTGTGTATGTTTACCGCATTTGTATATCATTATACGTATACCATACCGCCTCGTGATTTTTCATTAGATATCATTTCATACACCGAATCATTAAGCAATGTGTAAACTAATGTTCTGAACTTATGATGTGAGGATGTACTACATCACAGGATGTACTACTAAAGACTATACTGTATTTATAAAGATATTTATGTAACAAATTAATTATAGTATTTCCTTTTATCACTTTGATATCCGAAAACAAGTGCACACACTTGATGATAATTGATGATAGTGTAAGTAGTGGGCACAGTCAATATGGAAATTAAGTATTTTTACCGCATGAAGTTACATTTTCCAATTCTACTACTATCTATTTGTGAAGTAGAAGTATAAAATTACGGAGATATATTTTGAGCAAACCTTTGGACAAACATTAATTGCCAACATTGTTTACCTTTCGATATGCATGATGCTTTTGAAGAACTGCAGATTAGAAGATTAGTGGAGATGATTACACACTATTGACAATTCAGCAGAAAATTGCCAAGTATAATCAAATAGAAAACTGTGATCAAACATTTGCGTCATGAGAGGAAATAAAAAGATAATGCAAATATGGCCAGTCAGTTGCGACCTTCTGCCCATGACAGGCCGATATACGAAATATATTTTCTGCAGTTACATTTTCAAATTGAAGCATTCAACCGTATCTGTATGATTTCAAAGTGTTGAGGATGAACTGATATCTAATCAGTTTCTCTCTCATCATCTGCCACTTCACATCTAATCTCCAGGTATACTCTGTGTACTATCCATCCATATGACTCTTCATAATTATGAAGTGACAAAACTGAGTGTAGTCAGGTGTCGACTTTTGTCCGAATGCACATTTATACTACCCCATCAATAGATAAAAAATTTCCCTACACATACGATTTTTGATCGTCTACGTATTCCGTATAATATCTGAAAAGTATTTATATGCTACTAAACGGTTACTACTACAGTTAACTAGTATTTTCTGGTTAATTAAACTATTTTGTTGATCGAGGAATAGCTAATGATCATAAGCACTTCAAAATGACAACTTAAGTAAACTGATAGATAAGTAAAAACTACTGAACAACAACTCACAACTGTGGAAAATTTCCTCTTGAAGAATTATTCCAAACTTTTAATTGATGTACCTACTGCGCTAACTTTAATTTCCTTTTAAAGTGAACTCAATTAAAGAAGTTTAAATATAAATTCGTAGCACTTATGGCCATTGGTCGCAATCGCATATAGCTCCTATTTATGAGTAGTAATAACAGTAACTTTTCATTCGTGCAAAAGCGATTCATGAAATCGCAATTAAAATTTTATTTTCTTCAAGAAATGATATTTTCCGAGTTTCCGTTTACTCTTTCCGTTTATGGAACTGAATGTTATTAGTAGGTACCTACTGTTTGTAACTTCTCATGACTGCTGCTTGTATTTATTTATATTGAACATCATCTCATTCGACATTTCCTCTGCTCTGCGAGATAAGTTATACACTCGTCACTGGTCATAATAATTTACTAACTTGTTTCATGAATACCTACAGTTGAATTGAGTTGAGTTGAGTTGTAGCATGTTTTTTTAAAAGCATTTCTTTTTTAATATAACCGTTTCCTTTCATTAATTATTGCAATCTGTATATTTTCATCATAGATCCTGATTGTTAGGTAAAGTAATTGAATTTCACTCTAACGATTCTTAGATTGAAACAAGTTTAGGAGATTTAAGGGAGTAAAAGTTATATTTAAAAAAAGTAAAGCTACAAAATTAATAAATCAGGATAAGAAAAGCGTATTTTTTTCTTCTTTGTCTGCATCATGCTACAATTTTTGTTAAGTAGAGCCCCTGCATTTGTATTTTGTTCACTCTCTTTGATTACTAGAGTTTTTTATCTCCATAATGAATCACGAAGTAAGTATGTGACGAGGTGGTTAAGTCTAGACTAGACTAGACTCCTTCGAGGAGTTCTATACGTGAAGGTGTATGTGTGGTTACATAATAATATGCTTTTGAAGGAATATTTTAATATTAGTGCATAATCAAAATGCAGTGCATCGTCTGCTCGTCTCGCATGATCCGTTCTCTCCATTCGATCTTCCGTGCTTCCTTTCTTCATCTTCATCGATGATGATTTGGATTGGGATAGAGAAACTGGCGGGTGAGAGGCTGGGACGAGTAGCCGAAACATTCGGAACAACTCATCTCATCGTCAGAGCAAAGCAAGTTCTGGCTGGAAATGAATGTTCCTTCTTCCAAGTCCAATCCAACTCAAGATTCCTAACAGAAATCTACGTGCTCGCTACTCACTCCTCGCTCTTATAATACAAATAAGTTCTACATTCGACTGCATATACCCGTCTCGTAAGTCGATGCCCGACTATATTTACTAGCAGAGATGCTAAGCCTGTTTAGTAATCTTGAGACGTTCTCCTCTCGCCTTAGAGCGTCTAACTAGGAAATCGACCCACTCCTCTTCTTCTTCTTCGGCTCTCCGCTTTGCTTGCTCATTCTCTCGACACTTTCTATCTGTCTCTATTCTCTATACAAGTGTCTCTATTCTCTATACATACTCGTACGTAGGAGTAGAGTAAGTAGAATAACGAAAGATCACGTCTAGCATTCAACTTGAGCTACAATAGTACTTTCCTTGAATGACTATTATCACATCTCTGTATGACTGGAATAACATAACAGCAGAGAGAAAATGGATAAAAGTAAATCTACATTTGTTCCTGGAACGAACGTCCTCTGTCTCCTTTCCTAGTAAATACTGTACGGGTACACTTCTTCTCAAGCATTACATATTTTGTCTAGCAAAACATCTTCACCAATTCAGATACAGCGTCTTCATCTATTAATGATCTAAATTTGAAATAATAAATACCTATTTAATTTATGCCACTTCAACATTTTTTGAGGAGGAAATGTAATTTTTACTGGAAATTAATGTTTCTGTGATACATTGATCAAAAATATACGATCATCTCGATGATCATGGTAGGTTAAAATGCTGACAAAAATCCTTTTTTCATGTGCACGCTCGCGGTCATAGACGAGGAAATCCATATGAAATAACTAAACATAATATTTGTGGTTTCACACATGTTCCTTTAGAAAACAATAAATAAAATGCAGCATCACGACCGATTCTCATAAGGGTCTTAATTTAAAATGGAGATTTAATAATTTATCCTGCTACCAAACCCCTCTTTTCAGTGTATATTTTCCCGTTTTTGGTTCGAAGGATGAGGAAGTGCATGTTGAAATAAATAAGTCTTGTTATTTTTGTGTTTTTACATGTTCGCAGAGAAAAGTGGTCGTAAAATTAAAAGGACGGAGACGGAAATAGTGTAGCTTGAGATTTTCTGTTGGTCTTGAGTAAAAGTTTTGTCCTTAACATTTAGTTTAGGGAAGCTAAGGAGCGTTAGCACTTTGCTAACAGTACATTTATCTCCAGTACACTATTGGCGTGAAAATGCTCAGTGAGAGCCAGAGCCACGGCTCTTGCTTACTAAGCCAGACTAGTTAGATAACTAGAGTTGGAATGCCTTGCCCACATACAAATATCAAGGAGTAGTCATAGTCCTCATAGTCAGTGAGTGAGTGAGTGTAGTTATAGAATATAGAGCCTTGTGTTCATGTGTTGGGATCTTTATTGCACTTTGGCAAGTGCGAGTCGCCGCTGCTGCTGCTCGTTGAGCTATGCATTCTGTCTTTGAGAGTTTCTCTGTTAGGTAGCTATATGGAAATATGTAAGCCGCCCATCTCCCCAGACTCCCCACTCATTTCCACTCACGTAGACATATGTAGTAAGGTTGAAGTAGTAAAGTAAGTAAAAGTAAAGTTGTAGTAGAAATATAGGTGGCTACTACTTGACTACTACTGTACATAGGCATTTTATCGATTTTGTCTGAAGTTACTATATATGGGATCGGAATAAGGACGTTATTATTATAGAATTTCAAGTTTCTCTGTCTATCTTACATAATTTCTCGTATAGAGAGGTGCACTTTGTACAAGAGTTTCATGTATAAATTCTTGATCTTGTAGGCAGGATGTAAATAGGACGTAGTATTTATATATGCGAGTGAAATTAATAGTAGTGTACATAATCCTATTATAGTTTAATGTAAGTGTGTGTGTAGTTATAGGTTCGGAGGAATAGTTTTGACTACAGTAGAGTAGGTCTCTGTCTCTGCATGCACAAAATTCGCTTCTCTTCTTCCTTTGCTTTAGCGTGGCTCTTGTCTGGTGTCTTTAGCGTTTAAATTGAACAGAACTATGGTCTGTGTTTGTGTTGAGCCCGTTCAATAGTACATAGTTTGTGGATTGGGTTTGGATTGGATGGACGGATGCGATGGGATGCGATGGGCAGAGCCACTGACTAATTCCACAGAGGGGTGGAAGGTTGCTGGAGACTCTACTCTAGTCGACTGACTGATGTTTACAAGGACCTGACGCAGCACTCGACGCTGCCTTTTCACTACGTCATCCTTATATAAATAACAGAACCGGATTGCAGTATCATGACATACCCTGTAAGAACTCAATGGTACAAGTACCACTAAACGACAACAAAACATCATCAGAAAAAACTAATCTTATGTACTTTTACTATCTTCTCTCTCGCTCTGCATATACACTTACGTATAACATAATCTTCACATCTGCTGGCTGGATAGAGAATAGTAGTGGCACTGGCAACTTTATAGAGACGAGAGCTTCTACTCCTGATTGTCACAGACAGAGAGAGAGAATGCACGAAAAGGATCGGATGCCAAGAAGAGCAAGGCTCAACCAGAACGAAACGCTAACTACTACCAAAAACTTATGCACACACATTTTAAGATACTACGTGCTATGTCTGTTACAATCCTATTTGTAATAGTGTAGTCGTAGTAGTTTGTGAATTTTTAGCGGATTGTGTTACTCGTTACAGTCGACAAAGTCTCCTGTGGTAAACACTCTCGCAGATTATTATGATGGTGTGGTGTATAGAATCAGCGTGTCTGTGTCCTTTTTAATCGGATAGCGAAATGAATCAGATTTTTTGTACATCATTATAGTTCATACATTGTAATTCAGTGTAGATAAATGATTTGATTTGTAATGCATAGGAGAGATGCAGAGGGAGCTATGATTATTATGTGATAATTAGAAAAAGGCACAAAGATTTTTGTTTGCTCAAGAGTTTTCATGTGTGTACATAAATGTAATGTCCATATTTAGATATTTGGATTTGCATAGGATGTATCTGTTGAATTGTTGGAGGTTGATTTAGTTGACGTGACGCTGGAAGCTGCTGACGTTGACTGACTGACATGACGAGTAGTGTTGGAGTGTACTAGAGTCCTTCACAAAGATATATTATTTCTGTTTTATCTATGAGTGTGGTGTGATCCTGCTATGCTGATTAAGCATATCGTTGAAATTCTTTCAGGTACACAGATTACAGAGAAAAATCCAATGGCAGGCAGCAGCGTTGACTTTGTATTCTTTGAACGAGTACAAAATGTGCATAATATGTTGATGCATGCTAGAGAATATTTTAGTGGAATGGCTTTAGGTACTTTTTCGACCAAGAAATAAGATGTGTAGGAATATAAGAAGCAAAGGTGGTTCTAAAATTCTCATCAGTTGATTGTGGTATGCTTACTTGCTTGCATAGTTGCTTTTATTACTACGTGTACTTTATAAATTGCTGCATGTCTAGGGAAGGTAGGTAAAGGTACATCGTTGCATCGCATGTACAAATATTTTTATGTAGGTAGAGGATTGGATAGTAAAATGAATATCTGGGCTTGTCCTACCAGATAGTAAACAGGTAAGTAAAGGTAAAGTAGACTCTCTCAGAGATTTATTATTATGAATAAGAATCTCCTTTTTTTAGATTACCTACCAACCTACCTGGTTCGTTCCTTTAGTCCTGCCTCTTCAATTTATATCACTATGCACACTGAAAACGTGTAGATGCATTGTGCTTATGCATCTCTCTGTCCTTTCGTGGTGGTGAAAAAATTCCTTAGCTCTTGTATCTCTTGCTCACCTTCTTTATTACACTACGCCTGCATATCTTTCGCTTGCTCATTGCTTACGTCGTGAATACACAGAATCTACTTACTATGTACCTTTACATTCAAAGAAAAATATTTCGTGCTGGACCTGTAATACGTGATTCTTAAGGTTAACATATTTCTCTTGGCTAGCCTCTTTTTCAGATGTTGATGTTCCTTCTTTTTACTAATAATATTATGTACTGTAAGAATCAATGTGCACATGACATGACACACAGGTACATCTAACTCACATCTACGTGCCTATACTCAAATGGATTCTTTCTATTTTTTTACCTACCAATCCTCAGATGCTTTATTAGTCTTTGTCTCGCGTACACACTCAAAAGTTGACTATGGAAAAGGTAATGTAATGTTAGATAATAGTTTATTCTTTAGTATGAGTACGTAGTTACTATTCCGTCACTGATGTAGAGCTAGTTGTACATTTAAGGAGACTGCATACAACACGTTTCTATTCTTCACATGTAACCAGCCAACTTTAAGATGAGAAGCCATATAACATCTTTAATAAGGTGGTTTTCTTTTCATGACTTCTTTTATAATATGTTCACGCGTATTGTAATGGCTGAAGATAGCATAGGTAAGTGTACTAGGTACTACAGAATTATTCTTATCATTATTCGTACAAAGAGATTCCTCTAAACTCTAAATGGTTATAATGTTACCTAAGTAAGTATAGAAAATATTATAATTCTTTATGGATTATGGTCACGAGATCACCTAGCTATTTAAAAAAAATAACCTTAAAGAGCAAGGCAAACAGCAGGTTCTACTGGCAAAAAAGATTTCGTTAAATCACATTTTTACTTCTCTTTTGGATTGTTCTTGTTCAGATTTATATTTTGTCTTAGGCCCGTATTAATAATAGTGACTATAGCCTACGCTTACGCTTATCCGAAAGCCAAATCGTAAACCTGGCCAGGCCAACAGTAGGTTTACCGGAGGCGATCATATACTTACCTTGTTGCTTAGTATATAACTGTATCCGGGTATATTTTGGCTTATCCACTCCACGAGTATACTCCGAATTACGGATAAGCGTTAGCGTAAGCGATAGTCACTATTACTATTAATAATAGTCTATGGATATGGTATTTTTTAAATATTTTATGATTTCCAAAATTTATAATAAAAGTTTCAAAGTCGAATAACTTCAGTACTGTTCGTTATTGGAGCCTAAACGTTGAAATTAACGTCATCAGGGGTTGCCAATGCCATGGGGGTTCCAAAACACGGTGCATCTTTTAGAAACAAAATCCGAAATTCGGTTTTTTCGGGTTGGCGGGCATTACAATACCCGGGTTATATTTTATTCGGGTTCTTTGATGTATCAGGGTATATTTACTTTTTACCTAAACATTAAAATTCTATTGGTTCACCAGATATGAATTTTTTAAGATTTTAGAAATGAATACAAAAAGTTTCAAAGAGAACATTAATCTTACTTTTTAGCAGCGCTATTATTTAGTTCAATAACGCTGTTACAGCAAATCTCGCAATAACAACGTAAGTAGTTACAGTTGAATCTTGGCAAATTCTTGATATAAAACCTAAGGAAATCCAGCATGATGTTAATGACGGACCTATCATAACACAATTCGATGTTAATTATCATTTCGCAGATAAAGACAAATGAAACTCATGAAATTGCTTTATTTGAAAGAGAAGAGGAATTACTTAGTATCAAAACGTAGTGGATAACATGAAGAGTATAGTCTAGTATAGGTATATTTTATAGCATATTCAGCAAAATCTCATGTTGTTTTTGATATTAACCCAAGAAATGACCGACGACAGAGATGACTACAATTTGAGTACTCAACAGAATTGTATTTTGAGCATGTGACGATTTCTTATTGTCCTTTCTGCAAATGTGGTTAGTATCAGAGTGCAATTTTATTTTGAGACTAGTGTCTATCGCTATCGCTGCTAGTGTAGTGTATAGTGAAGTATAATGCAATCTCATCGTAATTCGTCCCTGAAGATGTGGAAGTAGATCCTATAAAACAATTACCAAGTTTAACTAGTGCAATAAAATGATTATTATGGTCTCTAGTAGAGTCGGTGTGAAAACTGATGAGTATGGGGTATTCTGGTGGATGAGTCATTGTATGGCGAGATTGGCATAAGGTTATTATGAGTTAGTGCCAACTTAGCTCCTAAGTCTTCATTTATTGTACATAGATATGTTTCATCCTGGTTCGTGTGCAATAAATGACGTTTTGACCGTGGTAAGAGGAGCAATGTCACCATGTACACATCCATGCCTATCTGATTTAAGTATTTCACACTTTCCTTTCGTAATGTCTATCTAAAATGAATGAATGAGATTGGATAGAGGATGAGGTTGGCAAATTGACAAGGCTTCTTCCAGAAATAATCAGAAAGCTATTAATAAATTATCTCTTTTCCTATATGCTTATATGTAGATGGTGACGGTGAGCATGTGGAAAGACACTATAGTATCTAGATAAATATGTGAAACAAAAGAAGCCATCCGTTACGAGCGTCACTTGCACACATGTATATTTACATTAGTAAAATAGTTGGCATCTTTTTGGGAGAGGAGAAAGTTCATTGCATATGTTGCTACCTTTTAGTTTGGCTAGAAAAGAGGGAAAATGCGGAAAACTACGCTCAACTATTGATTTTCCAAAGATAAGCCTCTGGCAAAGGGTGGTAAGCAGGCAAGATTTCATATGACAGCATTTTCACGACTAGAAAACCAGAAAACCAAAGGAACAGAACAGACTGTTGTTATTCTGGGACAAAACGAATTTTCGATTGGTTTAGTTTGGATAGTTTGGTAGTTTTCTGGTCGATCCAGTGCATCTGTTTCCTTGATTTCCTATCACATTATCGTATCACTCATAATATCACCTTTGCCTTGCCTTTAGTCAAGTACACAAGCTAATACCAAAAGCTAATAAGTGTGATTACTTGATATTGACTGAGGAACTATCTGAGAGCCGTGCTTAGCTTTTTATGAGACGATAACCTATCTAAAACATGCATCATGGCACACACAACCCAAAATTATTAGCTGATCAATAGTTACTCTTTATAGAAGGATATTTAGTGAGCACATATGGTTTTCCTGGGAGCCAATTAAAAGCCTGTGACTTATTCAAGAGTAGAAGTTGTGAATGTGTATGACTGTGCATGAAATGAAATCATGAATGCGGTAGGTAGAATTTATTACCGAATCGATAAAGAAACTACCTACGCTCGAAAACCATACATATACAACTACTACTATACCTACATTAAAATATAATGGCTAATAACTTTTCACCTGTTCTCTTCTTCTCTCTCAGTTGACTATCTACCTGCCTATTTGCTACTCTCTCTCTCTCTGTAATAACTCTTTTACTCTTTTGTAAATAGTCGAGTCAAGGCAAACAAACGTTTAAAGCCCTTCTGGTTTATTTTATGTAATAGTATAGCACACTACATGGCCAAATGAGATGCATGTCTGAAAATAGGAATATGCTTTTGGCAAGATTTATGCAAACGTTGCATGTATATTTAGATTGGCACACATGGTGAGGAACAGCTTGAATTAAATTAAGCAATTAAAATACCCAACCGCATCATACCAACACCCAACAATCATTACGGGCCACACTCAAGCTATTTCAAGGATTACCAAAAGCACCTATACATTAACAGTACATTTATATGTAACATAGCTAAAATATTTAACTTGCAGATTCAATGAACCAATGAAGGACAATATTTAACATTTTCACATTCACATCACAACTATTGTCAACAGTTCGATTTTCAATTCTTACTAATCCATAAATAATTCCCAACTAGACTTCATTTGTTGATTTGCATAAAATTGAAGCGTATTACTATCCTACACACCTGCGCAAGGATACTATGTAGTTAGAGTTACATTTTTATGTTCAAGTAAATCTGTCCAAAGGGAATTTATCTGTTAACAATAATTAGCTATGCTATCCTCAATGTACATAGTAGTAGATTGTGTGTCTATAGTTAAAATTCATGTCAAGTAGGTATGAGTTTTAGTTTTTTTTTAAGTATCGTCAGGAGATTGGAGCATAAGGAAGTATGGAGGGATGAATATGATCAGATCATGCATGCAACTATCATTTATCGCTTAAGCCTTAGCGATAACAAATTAGGAAAAGAAGGCGTGATGTGAGTGTGATGAAAACAAAAATGTTAGCAGTTTGTTCTGTATGCAAGTACATGTATGTTGAATTTTAGTGTGTGGAGTGGTGTATAGAGCCAAAGGACTGTCGTTACTCTTGTTGATATCATAATCAGCGAAGAGAGATGCATGTGCTGCTTTGCTTACTGGAATATTTAATTCGAAAATGAATTGACTCGTATTCATGTGCTGTGCATAGGACTAACATTTATCTATTATTTGTCTACGTGTTTCCTCATAAGTAAACTCCTCTCGTTTGATTTCGTCAAATATATTCCATAGTCCTTAGAATCTTCTTTATTTATTTGTACAGAGACTTTGTTTGCTTCTATTACATCTGTACAGAATGTGTACAGAATTTCCATCCGAAGGAAATACCACAAGTACTACAAACTAGAGATCGAGTCATCAATATGCACAATATTATTATTATCATAGATATAGGTACTGCCTATAAATATTTGAGATATTATTGCTACATTATATTAAATCAGAGTCACACACAAGAATGCTAAGTAGATATAAATGTAGATAGATTCAACTACATAGTATAAGGATCATGGTACTGATTTAAAAGCAGAGTTTACTGTGCATGTCAACAAGATCACTCTGTGCACACATGCATACGCATAGCATAACTATGTTAATAATTTGTAAACATTAAGGCTAGCTACACATCTCTGGTTAAGTATCTCTTACTATAAGGTTGAGATTGTGAGCATGCATGATTAGTATGATTGGGATTAGGTATCAATGGTTTATTAGGTCGATTTCCCGAATACTTTATGTTTTCCATTACATTATTCATTCTATTTATTCAATCCATCTGGCTACTTACATATTACATATACTTAAAACATATTGCGTTCCTTTTATCACAGCATCGTGACTATAACTCAATAGAATGTAAGTATATGGTGCACGCTGTTTAGTAGTTACATAGACTAATAGATCTCTTTCAGGCGATCGTTATTTCAGCGTAAAACCTTCATGGGTGCTTAGTGAGTGTGGATTGGTATAATATGTATTTCGTGAGCAGATATATTGTATGTATGGATCGAACATAGTAGTAGGAAAAGTAACAATGGATTTATTGTGGAGTTACACGGCGAGATTCAAGTGCTGCGTCGAGTCATTTTCTTGGCTCTTCTTTTTATCCAAAAACTGTGAACTGAATCTTGGTTGTTTTATTGTTAGTTCTTCGGTTCGGTTTCCCTCCCTCCAGTTTGCCAGGTTTCCTAGCATTTGGCCAGCCTTCCTTTCCTCTCTTTCTTTCTGCGCCGGCTGTGCGCTAGCTGTTGTAGCATGCATGATGATGACATCGACCGACAATGAGTCTCACTCAACCTACACTACTACTACTACCCACTACTACGTAACTTTCAACTCTTGTTACCACCGATGAAAATCTGGGGAAAAATCTAAAATATCCAATTTTCCCGTATGAAATAATTTCATTAAATTATGCCTGTTAATTGTCATTTGCATCAGCGGCCAGCGGAGCCTTTTTATTTGTTTCTGCGCAAAAACAATTAGGGATTCATTAAATTGTTTTGTTCATAAATCCTGTCGCAATAAGCTCGTGGACGATTAGAAAAGGCAAGACCTTCACTAAAACAACAAACAAGCTAAGAAAAATCCGATATTAATAGTCTCTGCCAATTCGGTGTAACATATTTTTAGGGAAACTAGTTTAGTTTAACTGTCTAGCTAAGGTAAATTACGAAAGTAACCTTACACTACACACATAATAGTATACTATACTACATGTATAGTGAATCGAAACTGAAGGAGAATGAAATCTAGGTTTATGTATTAGCCTTCCCCTTTTTCTATATAGTGATATAGAAAGTGAACGGAATGATTTTTACGAGATATACTTAGGTATGCAGATAGGAGGGAATTTACTATTTACAACCGGAGCTATATATATGTGATAATATATAGTCCAGTAGTGTAGTCAGTAGTTAGATTACGTCGACACGGCACGATACTACGCTCTTTTCCCTACATCACGACTTTGTTGGCAATGGCAAGTTTGCATGACATGGTGCATTGCATGTTCACTACTACATAGTAGAAAAAGAGACTTTTAGTAAACTCCGGTTTGGCATCGCATCGCATGACATTCGATTCGATCCCGTGTGCATGCAACTCTCTCTCGTCATGTCTCACTTGGGTTTGCCCGGTCACAGTCACCTCACTATTTCTCTCTCTCTCTCTCTCTCTCTCTCCGTTTTCTGGCTAGTCACAGTCACTTGTGTTTTCTATGAATGTTTCCTTCTCTCGTTGCGTGTTCAATTCAATTTCTCTCCTTCCTACAGCTCCCTCCACAACATGCACATACGTACAGTTGCTGAAAAGAGAGAGAGGATCCGACTTCCCACCCGGCTTCTCCTTCCCCTGAACGAAATTCCCCTCCGCCTCCGCCCTCCGACTTTTTCATCCCATGCCATGCATCTCTCTCCCAACATTCTCTTTCCTTCTCCGTTGCTCTCGCCAAATGCAATCCTCATCTCCTCCTGGTAGCAGTTTCATCGTTGTATGGCTTCCTTCCTTAAGTCAACTCATCATTCTAGCATGTTTATCTCAGGATTCGCACTATAAAACTATTTAAATATTGCAGACTGCCTTAAATGAACGTTCTATGTTATTACGCAACTTGAAAATTAAAGATTCACCCTACGGTTTCTACCTATTTATTATGTGCAGAATAGTAGAATATTGTTAAGTAGATGAGAGTCCTAGAAGTTTTCTCATTTAAATGGAATTTTTGGTACATCATACACAGTACTGAACCGGTTGGCAACAGAATGCAATATATTTCTATATAAAACGTGTACGTATAACTCCATTTGGGTTTGTGGTCTATCTCTATTCAGAAAATAGTGGATTATGTGAGAGAGAGAGGAGATGTACTAGAAACGAGGAGGAAGAACTCGAGTGTCTGTCTGTCTCATTCTGCTCTGCCTCTTCTGACTGGATGCACGAGTAACGAACAAAAACGAGTACCGGAATAGAGAGAGAGAGCGGCAAGTACCTGATTCTTCTGCACTACGCGTTACACAGAGCACATTACATAACAACATAACATCACACGGCATGGCACATGCTGCATCCTCGGATCAGATGCTAGCTAAACTTGAATGACTGGCTAATAGTACTTCTTCCTCTATTATGCAATCAGGACTGAGTTGAGTAGTGGAGTAGGAAAGTGGGAATGGGAAGGAAAAAGAGGCATGGCAAGGTCCCTCCCGAAATTCCTAGAAATACTCGTCATTTGCATAAAACTCAAACTCCCTACCCTACCCATCCCTAGTCATCTACCTACTCCACATTTTTAACTAGACAACTACACACATCAGTGCTGTATATTACTATAATATTATGCTCTTACAGGAACCTTTTTTCGTCCTGTCGTGGTTTAGGGTATTATGCATCCAGCAGATGTATTAGGTACCTAGACACATTTTACACCCAAAGTAAATAATGTTGCTATGTAGTAGAACTGTGTTTAGGTGTTTTAAGGTTTTTTAATTGTTAGGATTTAACACTTACGTAGATGCGTTTAAAACAACGAATTAGTTACGACAAAAGCTTCAATTGCAATCATAATTTTTTTCCAGTCTATAACTGAAAGTTACATGAATTAGTACAATTATTTGCGACGCAAATACCTAATCTAACCTTTTCCTTCGAGGATACTATTTTTGAGTAGTTAAAAAATATCCTGAGGTCTACTACATGGATGCAGAATATGTAATAAGTGCAACTTGTTTGAATTTGACCTATTTTATCATCGACAATCAAAATCTACTAAATTAAATAAGAATATAATTTAGAATATAGTGAATCTTTATGAATAATCAACGTCTATAAAGGACAAAAAATTAAGAACGTACTTACGTGGGCATTGACACATGCCGTGAAAAGAATACCCAAGGAAAATGTTAATTGATAAATCAACTTACCGAGATCTACAAATAATGAAATAAATAATTTACTCCTAACAAAATCATTATGTATTATATTTTGTCTGTTTCCCAATTCCCAGCATCCGTGTCATTCTGTGTCAGGAAAATTAACAGCGATTCGTAAAACTAGAGTATAAAGTCCCATGTCTTATTTAGGAGCGTATTTCCCAAAAGTATTTTCGTTGGTTTTAGGGGCCATGATGAAAGTATTTATAGATTGTCTCATGTCGCTTGTTTGGCTTGGGTTAGTGCTGACCTGGCTTTCTTGCTTTAGTTCAAAACATTTGACGACACAAAAAGGAAAGAAAGCGGGAAGCGGGACCCTTTAGTACAGAAGGCCAGGGGCAAGCGAAAATAGATTTCGTTTCGCTCTAGAATTTCCGTCCAGCTATGTTCACACAAATGTATTTTCGATGAATGCGATTAACCATCTGCATTCCATTGTTTCCCTTATTTGTGAATTCTTGGAAATATAGTAATCTAAATGAGCATACCTAAGCTAAGGTTGTGATAGTATTCAGTGAGTCTTTCTGGAAAGAATCACACGAATCCCTTACCTTACCTATCTGATATTTTGAGCCCGCTACTTACGGTACGATAATTCTACTGTATTCATGTGAAAAGGCACCCATCGATCCTAAATTGTGTAAGATGGGAAAGTTCTATACAAGTTCATTTATTTTTATATCCTACATAGTATCGGTACGACAATTCTACTGTATTCATGTGAAAAGGCACCCATCGATCCTAAATTGTGTAAGATGGGAAAGTTCTATACAAGTTCATTTATTTTTATATCCTACATAGTAAGTAGTATAAATGTATAGTACCTACAACAGAATATTCTGATGGAAAATGTATTGTCAGTCTAAGTACAAACGTCCTGCTACAAGCTTATGCACCAAATATATTATGAATGAGTTAGTGTTATGTATTATGGCATGGAAAATCCTTTGTGGTCTAGTTCAATGGAAAAATTGTGCGTTCTATGTTCATTATTTGACAATAAACGAACATAACTTCGTATAGCATTCAATATGGCACTAGTGCTTATGTTACCAATTTACCACTCGAGTGTCCGTTTGAAGAATTTAAGCTTGTGCAAGACTATTTGTCCCTAGTTAGGCTTCTATATCCTCTGAAGTGCTTCTTACTGGTTTACACAACATTATTTCCATACTCGTCACAGAATACTATTAACTTACTACAAATAATAACGACGTATATAAACGTAAGCAGTCAAAGAACGTAGTATTTTCCATCGAGTACATGGCTCTACAAATGGAAGTTAAGCTATTTTTAGCAGGCGCCACTTATTGTCAGTTATCTGATACTCGTACCTCCACATTGGTACACAAATATACTATGCTAATTAGTTAGCCTAGGTAAGTATGCTAGTACGGAGAATTACTGTCTGCTGTAAATATAATAGTTACACATTAAAGTTTACATAAGCAAAAAAGCTATTCATATGACCCTGTTCTATTGGACTTGTAGTGCCTAATAAAGCGTCCTTGTAGATAAGTAACAAACATACGTTTACGAAACCAGAAATAATGTTAAGGAGGTATTCCTATCTTCTATTTTATCTTTGCAGCCATTTTTGTCGTCGTTAATTGCTCATTTCTTTATCCATTAAATTCGTTATGATAATAGAAATACGTAGAGTATCTACCTACTACTGACACATTATACATAAGTAACAATTTTTGAATAGTTTATTTTCCAGGTAGAAATCAACAGAGAATCCAATTTTAATTTAGACTAAGAAATAGATAGGTAAAGCAGTACACAAGAATTCGTTTTTGCATAATTTGAAATTCTATATAACGCATACCACGGAACAAACATGCATAGGTAAGATATTTTACATCTAGGTACAGAAATTGAAGTATTTGGTAGCATCGACCAAGAAAGCATCTAATTTACAACATACTGTACTAATTCATTATAATTTTATGCATGATGAACTCGGATTAATGAAACATTAGTAGCCTCTGGGGTCTGAGTTCTTTCCTCTTCTTCTGTCTAAAGTTTTCATTCATTTTGTCTGAATAAATTCAGGACTAATCGTATTATCATATCGTAGAGATAAGCAATACTATGATGGAACGAAGTGATAATCAACTGGGTTTACTTGGTTTTACAAACGTGAAGTACATGGCCGCCGGAATAGCAAGGCAAATGACTGGTTTGAATTTGAACTGAAGCACAAAGAAGGAGCCGGAAGATAAGAACTACTTATTTATGATTTACAAAACGGACGGATGAGCTGAGGTCATTGTTTTATCATTAAATCGATCAGTTAGGTCAAGTCACCACACAACTACACTATCTCTGTAAAGTTGTACTGCTGAAAGACTTATGCCAAGTCAGCGTCTACCACCTGACTGCAGTTTTTTCCAATTTCCTTTGCATATGGAGACTAGGCCCTATCAAGATAACAAAAACAGCCTTTTATCCCCCCCATCCCTCGAAAGTCCCTTAAAAATGGTGGATTAAAAGGTAGCTAATACTTTTGTTGTGTGCATATTAGCTATGAAATAATGATCCCGCGAGTTTGTGATAGTAATTCTTTAGATATTTTTGTTTGCTGTTCGCAACCATGCAGCTACCATAAAAAGGTAGAGAAAATATCTTTTTGTTTGTAGGGAACAGCAGGAGGAGGAAATACGAGTGTATAAAATAAAATAAAGGTAGCTAACAATAGGAATGTTATGCTGGATAGATTTTTTCGTGGACTGTCTGTTCTATTCTAGTAGTTTCCCCTCAATACCTTTTCTGATGTAATGCAATGTGGAATGTAGCCCCTCTCCATCCTATTTACTTACACAATACACGCACGATCATTTTCCTTAGTTGCCATCATCCTCATGGCATGGACGAAAAGAAAGTCTGTCCGCAGTGCAGTCTAGGTACTTTACTTATTGTCAGAGATCTAAAAATCCAAGGTACCTATCTATCCAAGTGATACCAGGGCATATATATAGTTATTGACTAACTAAAAGTGTATCCTCATAAATAGTACCTAGGTATACATGAAATATTTAATGTTCATATTATAACTAACTGATAATAGTAAAAAAACTAGGTCTCCTTTTGTAGCATTTTTAAAAAGATACCCTTTCTACAACTAGAACAGTAGTATAGTTAAAGTTCTGTCTAGTGTGTACTACTCATAAGATAAACATTATATAATAATGGTACTATGTATAAAGATAAGGCTAACATAGTAAACAGAAGGTTTATAAAGAGAGAAAAGGTGTTCATTTAGTCGACAGATCTGTAATAATATCTCATTACTGTTACATAGACGTACTAAATACAAAGTACAGCATTAGAGGCATATAACACGACATGATTGTATGAAACAGTTATGTTGTAAAAGTAGAGACTACTCTACTCTACTCTCGAGTTTCGACTACATTTCTAGGCAAGAATAGAAGTTGGCTCTTTGCATAACATATTGTAAATAGTAATAGTGACGATATAAAGTTGGGCATACTAGATATCTATGCATGTAATGCAATGGAATTGTAGTAACGTAATAGTAACATAATCAAAGAGCACGTTACGTTAAGTAATAAAGGAAGAGGGAAGAAAAGTTGCTTTTGTAGACTTACTGTACTCATTGTACTAGGTACCTCTCAATAATATATTATACTAAATAATAGGACATGATAGTGCATTTACAATTTAATCTTACTTCTTGTATTATATAACTAAGGATATATTTATATCTAGTACGTGTGTGCAGGCAGAGAGAGAGAGAGAGCATTTGTTTTCTATGTAATTATGTAACAGGAGTATAAAAGTAGGTAGGTACTTATATTTACAAGACTCTGTTTCGATAGTGCAATAGAATAAATGTAGTTCAGTAGCAGAAAGAGTAAGAAAGAGTAAGAAAGAATGTGTTTGAAAGCCTCTGTCTCACTCACTGTCTGTGTGTGTGATGCAGTTTAAGCTAAATGCATAGTAGGCAAAAGAGTTTTAATAGGGAACTAACTAGTTAGTACGTGATTTGGTTTTTCTTTCTTTCTTTCTTGTCTCACAGACACTACACTACTGCAATAAGATACAGATAATGCACAAGAGAGTTTAAGATGAGAGTGCATATACAAAAGGCAGACAAACTAACAGGAGACACACATAGTAGTAGTGAAATGTAAAACTTGCTATTGTTATGCACGTTTACATAAAGTGGCTTTAGCTCTGAGTTTAGGTATACGAACAAGGAACGACTAGACGTGTATTAGTAAAAGCAGGAGAGATAATATGGAAATACTATAGAAAAATGTACGAGTAGTGAGTGAGTAGTGTGGATTTGTATGTTTTTTGGTGTGTGAATGTAAAATGTGGCAATGGTAGTGGTAGAATATGTTGGGTACTCCACTACTACAACTTTCGTCTCGTCGTCGTCGTCATCTCCTCTGCCTGACCTGCCTGCCTGCTTGAATTCGTATAGTAAATAGTAAGTAGAACTATACGGGCTTTAGGTAGCAGGCCTGGTGTATTTCTAGTCTCATTTTATGTGTAATGCATGCAAGTATTTTGGTGTATACGGAGCTAGGCAGAGAGAAATGGATGGATATAGATAGATAGACGAGTATAATAAAGGTTTAAGTTGGCTGTGCTCGGGTTGACTTGACTGACTCTCTGCTCGTTTGGTTAGTTTGGCTCTTCTGCTGGCTTCCACTCCTGCACACATTGAGGAACTCGACTCTTCTACTCTCTATCCACACAATTTGTTTGGGAGTAGATTGAGCAAGAAGAAGGTTCTTTCTGCGAACGAGTGCATTCTCTATGCTCTCATCGTTCTGCTCACTGCCTGCTGCCTGAACAAGTCTCACTCACTCTCTACTTATCTATTACACAACACACTAACTCACATTCAGTCAACTTACAGTTATAATTATAAATACTGGAGCAATTACACGTTTAGCACGGGACTAAAAGTGACTCTGCTCTATTATCCTCGTGAAAATAATTTCATTTCATAGTTTTAAGTATACAAACAATTTTCTCGTATACTTCACACTGTTTCTTGCATAATAATAATCTTCTTTGCTAATTCTAAGTTTGCATAAGCCACAAGTTTTGATAGTTTATTAGTTTATTAGTTGTATATGTAAAAGTTGCACACGAAAGTGGTTAGTTGATAATGAACATGAATTATCCTTGAGTTTTGCTAATGATATTATCATTAAAAGTTGTGGGGAATTGCTGCTCAACTCTATTTGTGTACAAGGAATAATAGTTTGCACAAAATTACTACAACAGTTATATAGGTATTTATACTACGAAGGAAAGTTTAGTAGTAGTACATGTTACTGTACCTATGTGTTTACACACATGATTTCATTTAAAAATACTTTTATAGTTACCTACTAGCAACTATATACGTTGAGTTGATGTGCTCTTTCTTCTCTTCTCATCTGTGTCTGTCTGTGTGTATCTGTGACGTATAGAAAGTAAATATTGTTGCACCACCGTTTATTATTGTCTGCCTCCAGCGGGACGAATCGTTTTTCCTTTCTTGTACTGTGAGTGACAAAGTGACATAAAATTATCTGCCGTGGCTACCCATACACATTCTCGTCGAGTGAAAGAGAAATTGAAAGGAGAGAGCAAGATGTCGATGGCCAAGAGACAGCATTGCTATTTGTGTGACTTGCCGCGGATGCCGTGGGCAATGCTCCATGATTTCAGTGAGCCGGTGTGTCGGGGCTGTGTCAATTATGAAGGGGCAGATAGAATTGACGTAGTGCTGGAAACTGCCCGCCAAATGAAACGGGCACATCATTCTGCCTTCCCCGAAGCGGCTAGTCCCAGTCCGAGATCCGCTCCTCAAAAGAATGGCGGCATCTTCCACTTACCCCCGCCCCATCATCCGCCACCGCCTGTTCATCCGATGACCCATTCCCACCACAGTCACCGAATTAATAGCACCAGTATCAGCAGTATTGGAGGTGTTTCCAATAGTATCAACATTCCACCGGCCACATCCGTCCCTACGTCTCACATCACAACGACGACGAGTAAGTCCAATCCTCTTATCAACTTCCTTCTTTTTAGCTATCTTCAAACACAAATCCAATGAAATGAAATCAACTTCATTCAACGACTCACTAATAAATAAAACCACCAACAAATGAAACACACCACTAGTTTTCTATTTGAGCTCTCTGAATAACTAAACGCAAACCCTGTTCGTCAATAACTATTACCCGAACAAACATCAAGCTACTATTATTATTTTTTATACCTTTTCCCATAGTTTTCCACTACAGTTGCTTTTCCATATTATTATCATCGTAAAATCAACGGACCATAACCCTAAATAAGGATATTTGCATTAACTGTTCTCAATAAAATGTACATAGAGCGTTATTGGGCATTTTCTCAAAAAATCCAATATTGATTTGGTTATCGACGCAGGAATTCCATTCTAGTAGTTCTCATTACCAATGCATTCGGCACGAACACATTTTTAGTGTGTATTGGAAAGAATTGGAGTCTCAATCAATAATTTTAATTTGTCTCAGGTTTATCAATCTCATGCAAACTAAAATATTTATTTGATATTATTTATATTAGCGGATACTCTTGTAATCTATTTCTATCTATCTAAACATTTCTGCATTTAAATATTATAGTATGAATCAGTTGACAGATTTGTAGACGCAGTAAATCTTCATCGAAATATGTAAATAGTATTGAAAATATTGTGTCAGGCAAGAAGATAGAGGGTTCTTTTGGATGAGACATCAAAATAATTCATGTAAAATTGAATATGCATGCATAAATTAAAATTAAATAGTTAAGTCCATTCCATTTATTAGGTATGCATATTATTATTATTGTGCTACTGCCCTGTCCTGTCTTTTTTATCTTTGATTTCTCTGTAGGCTTATCAACTTGACTGTGGTAGTCTCATGTGGGCATGGCATGGTATGTCAGATAAGATTAGGTAACTAACAGCTAAAACGAAATGGAATGGACAAAGACGATGATAGCACTTAAACCTCCTTATCACGAATCACTCGCACTCTTCATGGTCCTCTCCAATTTATTATTAAATGAAATAATAGCCCATTTATAGTATAGGAGTGAGCGAGCGACGATACGTAGTACATAATAAATGTGACGATACGACATACATTAATAATACATTGTATAATTATCAGTAGAGCAGAAGAAATCGTCTGTTAATAATACTCGTACATAAAACGTCAATCGAGGAACTCAACGAAATGCAGACTGAAGAGAGGAGTATTAAAGTTTTAATCTCATTATACAATAAGGAGTGTACGATTTTATTATACAGAAATGAAATATCTTATAAGAACTTCTTCTGGACAGTATATATAATATTTAATAAATGGGATATAAGGATATATAATTTTGTAACGGGCTTATCTAGAATATTGGATTGAAACAGTTCCGTTTTGATGACGAGTTAGTTTGTTATCGTTATCACGGTCTGACTATTGGGGTGGACATATTGTGTATGAAGCTATATACAGATAGAATGACCAAATGAATTATTGTAGGTTATTTAGTGGAAATGTTAATAAGGACGATAAGTGTGACATGGCGTTGTGTGTGTGGATTGGAAGATTTTTTTCCATAAAGGATCCTGATAATTGTGACTAATTTGTTTCTTATCAGGATTGACTCGACTTGTTATGTATTTAAATATAAAGTTGATAGTGATATCCAGCAGTCGGGTCCAGTCCAGTTCAGGCCATGGAAATTGACTTAAGTTCAGCTCGGAAGAGAGCAGTACATAGTACAAGTTACAAAGTTAAAAACATCATCGAACGACTTAGTTGAATTGAAGCTGTTGAGTTGAGCCTACACAGTTATGGTCACAATAAGTAAATGAATGATACGGAAAATTATTTACTTTGAAAAATGATAATGATAGCGGCTGGATTAAATCAGAGACACACCAGGTCACCTCTCTCTCTCTCAAATCGCAACTAGTGGATGTATGTACTACTTTCAGAACTAAACTGCATGCTACGATAAGCAAAAAACTTTTATCCTATCTCATACATTATGATAAAATATCAATCTCCATTTCATAATATTATATCCAGAGAGTAGGAATGACTTTCCTACGTATTATAATTTATCTCCTGAATTAATTCTATATACTGTATTACATAACCTACTAAAAATATGTATAGAGGTACCTGAATTGCAGATATGGAGATATCTTTTCTGAGTATTTAGTTTATTTTACATAAGATAACAATTTTATTCTGATAACTTATTGTACAGTTCAGAGTACAATGAGATAAAGAAAAAATTATCTTTTCAAACTTATTTCTGGTGTAAAATGTGATTTAATACAAAACTTTCAATAGGAATTTCAAGGGATAGATAAAAAACAAGTGTCAGCAGATTGCATTACATTCATGTGCTTTGAATTTTCCTTTTTTAGTAATTGTAGACTCTGGATAGATTGGATTGCATTCTGCGATTTGTGTTTTCTTTGTTCATTGATGATATTATTTTCCATTTTTAAGGTTCGTTGGTTTCCTTTGAAATGTTGATGCGTGTGTGGGTGTGCATCATTATTTTATGTTGTTCCATGCACACATTCTAGCCACAAATGCACTCTTTCCCCAAATAGTAACATGCATCGTAGTATCCTGTGCCAATTATGTCTCATAATATTTAACTTTTCCCTTTTAAAAATTTGTTTGCTTTGTGGCAGCAGTTTTCTTCCATTATTTACTTTGTATGTATTTATATGCATATATGCATGAATTTGGAGGTGGACGTGGAGTGTGTATGGATCGGGTGCTAGTAAATAAATAAAGAGTAGCGAAAGCTGTTTAGTTATGAGTTTCGTATGTGAAAATTCAGTCAGTGTTATTGTACTATTTTGGATAGTGATTAGAATTGCGTTGCGTGCTATTGAAATGAAGTTGCGTTATTGCGTGATGTAAATGAAATAGTGTGTTTAGCGTTGAAAAGTATTCTAGCTGTCAGTTTCATTAGTTTTTACGTATAGTATTAGTAGTATCACAACAACATATGATAAGGGATTCGATGAGAAAAGGGAGCATGAGACATGCTAGGGCTTTGCTGGCTGACGAGCCAGTTTGCAGGCTCTGCNTGACGAGCCAGTTTGCAGGCTCTGCTTATGTTTGCCCAGTTTATTTATTCCAAACCATGTGTAATGGCATGGCATGCCATGCCAGGTTAGGTCATGCGATTTCTGATGCCATGGCCAACTATATACCTACAAAGTCAATTTAGACTGTTCTGTTGTCTATTCCAAACGATACTAACTTGGGTTCATTAGATTCACTCAAACATTAGCAGCCAGTTCAGTCGACTTTAGAAGAAAAGAAACGCATCGCTTATTATATTTACTTTTCCTCTCCTCCTCCTGACTGTTTACTGTCAGTTTCTCGTCTCTTTTGATTGCTGATTTTCTTTTTAAAAACACGATGATAATAGTAACTAACACTATGCATGGCTTCATTCTACTTTTTTTCATTAGCTACTAGCACATCAGCATCGCCTTCGCTAATTAAAGTAAAGGAAGTATTCAGTACAGATATGCCATAGAAAAGTAAATAATTATTTGGAATCGTGTGATAATACACGCTTGGAATTTCATGTTTTTGTGTAGAGTCATCGTAGAGCTACCTTTAAGTTCATTTACATATTTTAATGTCATGTATTGCATAGCATGTACCATGATGTACCTTGATGGAAAGGGTGTCTATCGCTCTTTAAATTATTACCACTAAAGTCTTTCAGAAGTTAATTGTTCCACACTCCACTCTAACTCTCATACCATACGTAGTATATAGTAGACTAAAACAACTAAATTAATTGCAAATGAATGCATGAATTAGGTACAAATGCATAAAGTTAAAATACAACATAAATAAATGCATTTGAATTACCTATGCGATCTGATAAAATCTCAAGTCAAGTTACTAGGTATACATGCTGCAATGATATCTGTTAATTAAAATGATTTATAATGTTTACTAGCTGTATATTAATTAGCAATCGTCTATGAATTAAATGATTTAAGTGCTCGTAGCTATTAATGTAAGTGCGTGAAGAGAAAAATGAGAATTTCACAATTAATTGGTAATGCCCTGCCTACAAAAAAGGTTTAATATTAGAATGACTAGGCCAATCAATATTTACGATGCGTAAAAATGGCATCAATCAGAATGCATTTCCTGGCTATGCAGCTGAATGTCCCTTATTTATATTCTCTTCTCTGGCGACTACTATAATTAGTAGTTGTATAGTGGTGTGTTTTATTATGATGGTGTTTTATTGGAGAGGAAATGAAGAGTAGGTAGCCGGACGTGTGTTTGTCTTGGACTATTGATTTAGAGGTGAAGGGGCAATTATGTAATGTTGTTGTTGTAATTCAGCAGAAGGAAGCACCCAATTGTTATTTCCTCCAATGCGTTCGGGAGCGGGATTGATGGCAGTAATACCTCAACAACAGGTGCATCAAAGTCAGAGCCAGTCACAAGGTCAGCAGCCACAGCAGCAAACACAGCAACAGTCCTCACACGGTCGCCCCAACTCTCTGCCTCCGACTCCCATCACACTTGGACTCAAAAGGCTCTCTGAGGAAGATCCCGAGCAAAATGGAACGGAGACAAAACGGTAGGCTCATATTTCATATACATTCAAAAATCTATATAAGTGCAAGAATAAGAATTATGAGAAGTTGTCTCGTCTGCCTTGCCCTTGCCTTGCCTTAAGATATTAGATAGTCATCTGCTCAACTATCTCCCAACTCATTTTTTGCAATTTGCAATAAAATTCTAAAGGAATTGTGCGTAGTTTCTTATACGGCACAATGCCTACTTACTGTACATCACAATGTGGCTATTATATAATAATGTATGCCCAGACTGACATTACAATTCATAGTGCAATTTAAATAACTTGAATTAGTCAGCATATTCTCATGTACGTATAAACTACCTGCCCAGGTAGGTATAGGTACATATGTACCTAAAAGATGTGCCCACATTCAGATTCATGTGTGTATCATTGATGTAGCATGTAAAAAGTAAAAAACCTTGAGAAGAATGGAAGAGTCAAAGTTAAAGTTAAATGAAGATCAAGCTTACGTAATGATATGTGGCTAGGGAGAGAGAAGAAGTGGTTAGGTTGGAAACAAGTAGACCAAGTCAATTCAAGTCATGTAAAGTGAGTTAGTGAGAGTGTTCGTCTACGTACAGGTACAGATAAGCTAAGTAGCCAGCCAGCAATAAGCGAAAGGAAGGAATTGCATAGTCTGATGATGAATGTATATAGTTAAAGGTAGTTTTGCTATCCCTATCTTGTGTAACATTATCCCATTGCCAACATAACAGGCTAAAGTAAGTTAACTAGCTTTGCAGGTTTTGTTTGTTGTGTTTTGGGCTAGCACATCTCACCATAACAGAAACAGAACTGAAAGAGCCGCAACGGTGGGCGACAACAATAACATACGATATGCATATAAACCCTTTTAATAACTATATAGGTAACTTCAGTAGGTACGTAGTACGTAGTAGGTACATCTATAAAATCATATATAAGTAATTTATTTTGTGCTCGTGTCCCCAACCTTCAAAAACACTATTGCTCGTCATTATTACTGCAATTTATTATGCTAATAGATTATGTTCACATTGAGAATTATGTGTGTTTATTATTAACTAACAGTAGAAGTACCTAAT
>JABASI010000480.1:0-38168 GCA_019776505.1 Tomocerus nigrus | reverse complement strand
CAGTAATATTATTATTATATCTAGGTAGTCCTTCTTACTACTACTCAAGGTTCGGCACTACTGACAATGAATCTAGGTGTTCTGTGATTATATGAAAAGAATACAAACTCGTCATGACATCTCATTTAGAAGTCAACTGGTGTGGTGTGGCAGGCTCTATGACTCAACTTTCGTAGATAGCTAGTGCCACTTTTTACCAAGGTCCTCATATCATTTGCTGCGACTACTTCCCCGAAATTTCCTAGGAACGAAAGTAAGTAGTACAAAGGATTGGATCAGCGAAGCCTAAATTCAAATTCTACATCTACCTAAAGTCATGCAAGTTTGTTATTTAAGAAGTGAACAAGGATGGGAGGTTGTCATCTCAAAGTAAAACGGAATTGCATTAGTTCGTTTATGTAGTGTCTTAGTCTATGTATCTAACTAAACATAGCCTTTCTTATATTACACACTTACACACTAATAGATGGATAGATAGATATAGTGAGAAGAAACTTCTTTCTAATATTAAATCTTCGTCTGTCTTTTACTTTAGCCAGTAAAATGCATTTGTCTTCCGATCTACCATATTATAATATATCATACTATACGCATATACGCAACACTAGATATATCATGGAATACATGTAGCGAATTTTGTAGGGAGAGAGAAGGCTTTTCTGGAATAAATTACCCAGAGGGAAATCCCGCCGAATATGTTCTCGAGTATTAAAATAAAAGAGTTGACTAGCTTCAGAGAGAATGAGTGACGAGGGAAAGTAGGGGAGGATTCAACATTGAACTATAAGTGAGACATTGTTCATGCATCCGTTTCCTCAGACAAGTAAAATCACTTTTATATTCTTCTTCTCTCTTCCTCCTCTAACAGCGTCATAGAAAGGTGGAATTATAAGATCAGACTACATCTTCACTAAATACACTAGGTGATTATATCGCACTTCGTTGATTTCTCAATAGTAGAAGACACGCTCCCTTGTTTATAGTTCTATTTTATATTCTGGACTCTTAGCAATCGCGTGAATATTGAGGAGACATCTCTTCCTCCTTCCTTACAACCTAGTCATGAATTCTATGACTCCCAAATTTAGATAAAATTTAATGAAATGGAAACGCTGTGCAAACACTAAGTCCTTCTAAAACTCTGTTTTAAGTATCATCTGATATTTGCTATTCACTTGACAGCATGCATCTATCATTAATGATCATATCAAAATTTTCACAATGCTTACCTATACTAGTGTAAGCGATAATGTTTTAGATGTTAGCAATTAATATACCTAGGTAAGCATTTTTTAATTTCCTCAGGTCGTATTTTCAGCAAAGAAACAAAATAGTATTACATTGTTAATAATAGGTTGTAGTTGATCGTGTTCCGTTAGGTGATCGTGATCGTGCTTTGGGGTTTTATATTTAACAAAAAATGTTTACAGTTAATTAACAATTGAGTAATTGAGTATAACATTAATTTGCAGGTATTATTGCTATGAAATGAGCACTAATAAAGTGCTGAGAAGATAGGTAAATGGCAATTTCATAGAATTCAATACGATGAAAAAGAAAAGTATGTTCTATTTCCGACAAGCTAAATTCTTATTCATATATCAATTTTCTGCATTAATAATATAGCCATTTATAACACGATAGTATAGGTAATTGCTGTAAGTGCTATTTACATGAAAATAGGAAAAAATGCTCTTTTCTGTCTGTACGTGATTTACGTGGGCAATTTAGCATATTTTCCAAATAAATTAGGGTGGTAAACGTTATAATTTAATGGACGAAAAGAAATGACAGGAGAAGGGGTGAAAGATTTAAGGGATTCAAAATTTCCATAAATATCAGTAGTTCGGCTACCAAAGAGCAAACCAGATCAGCGATGCAAGAGTCAACTTTTTACCCTCCTCTTTGTCTGTTTATGTATGTAGCAAAGCACTTCCATCTACCCATTCCATTCGACTTCTATACAAACTCATCTCTATTTCTCACTCTTTGACTAAAAATCTTTTTAACTGACGAGAAAAGTATTCCCAACTTGCCTAGAGTGGAACGGAACAAACTGACTCAAGTGGATTGTTTCCCTTAAGGCAAATACTTGTAAACTATATGCAATAATCATCCTTTTGCGTAGCTACGGACTTTTTATCACGTTTTCTACAATGCATTACTCATATTATATCCGAGCGATGCTCTAACATTTCCCTCATTCAATAATTACGATAAGTTGATGACATGCTCTCTCGGTTTGACAACTTTCATTGTCCTACTATACCAATGCAAAAAGTGAGAATTCGATATAATGATACCAACATTGTATTACTTTAGTTTATTACCCTGAAGTGTATCAAGAAAAGACTTTTTTCTATCGACTTGAACTCTGTGTGTACAGCTTTCATGCATATATCTCCGATTCACTGAGAAACCACTTCATGGTGTAAAATAATAGTAGTAGTGCTAGTACTAATAGTAATAATAATAATATTAATATTGTGTGTAATGTTACAGTAATAGTAACGAGCCCAATACTAGGTGTATTTAACGCCAATACGTAGTACAGGTAAAGTAATTATTAATGTTGATTAAAAAGGCCGTTAGGTTTATGATTAGCATAATATTACTATTTTTGTGACGGTAAAAACGCATTGTGATTTAAACTGCAAGTGATTTGGTGTGATTATAGTTAATTATATTTAAAAATACTCGTCTATTTAGCATTAGAAAAGTATGCGGAAAAAGTAGGGAATGGATTCAGGCCCCGATCAGAAATGTTGAGTGAGATGAGACGGATCTGTGTGTTCTTAATGCACCTCTATGTATTTTTACTGAGTCTAGTGAATTAGACATTCGTTACTGTCGGTGTGGATAGGGAAGGGTTTGTGTATTATGCATTGGATACATCTAGGACGTAGTAGCTAGTAAACACACTGCCCATTATTCATACTCAAATAATCAGAGAGAGTGCCGGGAGCAAGTAATTTGCAATTTTCAAGCTTCTATATAAAATTTCGTCTATAGAACTGGAATTGAGTGAATGCTAAATGCTACGTACAAAGAGTATGTTACCGAAATTGAAGGCAGGAGAATAGTTGAGTTGACTGGCATGGCATGTTGGTAGGCAATATCATCGGAAGATTGGAATCAAAATTAAGTAGAACCTGTAGTAGTAGTAGTAGTGGATATTGCACTTTTATTGTATCTGTCTGTGATGTTACTGTTATGACGTTATACATTATTGTCTTGCATGCATTCTTTGATCATTTCTCCTCTGTAGTCCAATTTGATCCACTCGGCTATGCAGCACAGTAAACTCTTTGCCTTTGTTTTGTCTAAACAAAATAAAACAGTCCATACAAACTACATCAGACTATCAGATCAAGGAACTAGAAAATTAAATCCACTGGGAAACTCCTATGTTACTTTGTTCTCTAAATTGTAAGATTACATTTATCATGTAAGTATTACATCGACTATATTATGCGGACTGATCCACGTACTCTCCCTCTAAATATCAGTAGGTACTTCTTAAATACCTTTTTCAATGCTAACGAAAAAGGTCAATTGTTTCCACACAAACTTATATAAAATAACTGTTATTACTATTACTGTAATTTTCTCGCCATTAACCTCCTCCTCCCTTTGTGTTTTTTGAATAATATTCAATTTACCAACCATTTCATTGCTTAACCCACTGAACTGAAAATTGCAATTCAATTTTATTACTCATTTGCCAATGAAGATTTGAAGAATAATCATTATGCTTATTGCTGCAGTTCATCAATAATGGATCACTGACTGAAACTATCCGAAAATCAAAGAAAATCGTCCTATTTTAAACAAAAGTAGTTTTATTCATAATCATACAAAAGAATTGTGTCTATTCCAAAGATTGTTCAAGGTTCAACAAAGAGTTACACACCTATGCACAATTTACGTTGTAAGCCAGTTTTCTGTAATTTTAGATAAAGTAGATTTTAGGTGTGTCGATTCCTTCTCTGCATCACGAAGTTTCTGTTGTTAACATTTGTCAGCGGAATGATAATACAATTAAATACAATTGAATGAAATTGATATCATAATCATAACAAGCAAACTATAATAGAATGATAAGTGTGCCAAATTGAATCATATTCGCCTAATGCACTGTTCAATATGTAAATGCTTGAGCTCTCTTAATCGTGACTAGTGATGAAAGAAAACAAAACACAATAGATAAAAGACATTTAATTACATGTTTTTGACTTTGAAAAGTATATAGAAACTTTCTTTTGTCATATCACAATGTAATTGGAAATGACAACATGACATTGTAAGTTTTTCTCATCGTTATGAAGACGTTGTGAGGTTGTAAATATTTTCGTCTAAATTAGCTGGAAGGTCACAAAATGTCAAAAGGTGGAAATAAATAGGTTGGTAGGTAAAGGAGTGTAGGAGGGTAGGATATAGATATGGTTGAGAAAAGTGAGTATATGATATAGCTAGTTGGGTAGTTTTATATTAACTTTGTGTTGAGAATCGAGTTACAGAGAGAGAGAGAGAAAATGTAAAGGAAAGAGAAGGACGGAAATGAAATGAAGAAACTTTGAACAATTGTTGAAAACAATAGAAGAACAAAGATCTTGTGTAACGTCTTGAGTAGAATTTCAAATCTCCGACAGTTTTCTTCTTCGCTTGCATTGCTCTATGTGGTACATTGAGAGATATAGTTGTGTAAGAAGAAGTTGGACCATTTCATACTTCTTCTCTGGGTGTTGTGGTGTGTATTTGTAAAAGCTCCTTGAACTGGTTTGATTCCTTTCTTTCATATGTCATGTGAAAGTTTCCCTTCTGTTTTCATCTCGTCTTTTGCATCCACTTCCATCTCCACTCACCACAAAATACCTTAGGAAAGAAAGTAGGGAGGAAATTATATATCTACGAATGCAATATCTTGCGTAATAGCATAACTACCCGGCTATCCCACTACGTACCTAAATAACTTGCAGCTCGTAGAACACCTAAAGAAATAAAGGCATCAGGAGAAAGATCATCTTATCTGCAGCAGTAAAAGAGAGGGACTATGCAATTCTATGAAGAAGTATCCTCCTACGGCTCACTCTTCCATGTAACACTACATAAATCTGTAGCTGCACTTTGTTCTGTAGGAGTGAAAGGAAAAGCTGCTTACTGATTAATATTAAGGATATACCTATCACGTCCAAATATAAACTTAAAATGTTAGCCTCTCTAAAGATCTTATTGTAAAACAGATAGAGGTGTAATATTCCATTGTATATAGGAAGTAGTTTCCTGGATCGTATTATTCAGCTTTGCGGCTAAACACTTCGTTCGTGACTTGACATTCGATAATGCTCTCCTCTCTTGACTCTAAAACTTTATGTGCCAAATACTCCCCCATTTCTGCCCATAAAATAACTTCTCTCCATATTCCCTTACTCACTCTCGTGTGCGTAACAGCATAAGAATCCTCAATCCACCACCAAGAAACTCCAAATATTACCTTTGCGTAACTTTGCGTCGAGGTACAATCTTGCTGGAACCTGTTCTACCAAGTCATGACTCTTCTGTGTACACTTGCAGTTTGGCAAAATCCATGTTGGCGAAAATAATACTATTTCCTAATCAGAAAAATTCTTACATGTGACTAGTATTAATTTAATTAGTATTTATGTATACCTGTATAGTATTTTTTTTAAATATCTTACATTAATTCAGTTTTTTTTTCATGTTTTGCCAAATAACGTTTTGCCAGATAATGCATTGAAAGTCGCTTGTTTGGAAATAATATTATTATGTTCCTCAAAGTAGATGCTATTGCGGTATTTATAAAAAGACACCCTCTACGCAGTGAGATGCATTAGCCATAATATAAGATTATGTGTTTCGAAGTGTAGTTCTGTTATGAAGTGGGGTGCGTAGAAATCACTATTCGTAAAATCTAAGGAGGAAAAGGAAAAGTTTTCACGATTTTCTGATTTCAAGAGTTTTGTCTCTATTCTCTATCTGTGTGTACAGACTACTTATTTATGTGGGGAAAAGCAAGGCACAGTAGTTGCTTCTTTCCTGAGTTTCCTCCCTCAACTTTTAAGAAAAGAAAACTATCATCATAAAATGTAAACGTTAATAATAATAACATTTTCTCCCCCACAGCAATGGCAGCTTTGACTTAGAAAACATATTTTATTTAATGCAATGTACTATCTTACAATAAGGAGAAAAAACTTCATTTCAGATAGAGATAACTCTCTTCTGTGCCTGCATCACGTTTCCCAAGTTCAACCAAAGTCTTATTTCTTGGCCTGAGACATTTCGAACAATACTATTTTCCGGACTAGTAATAATGTGCATACGATGTCAATACATTTGCATATTATTTACAGCAACTGTCAATGAAATGACTTTTCATCTACACATTGCAACTTTGCAATGTCACTATCATGATATTAAGAATGATTTTACTTTCGTTGTCAGATTACTTAACTTTATAATTTGCAGTTAGGTAGATTAAAATATCATGTAGGAATTACGTCAAATCTGTTTTAAATCTGTAAACTAAACTTGTTAGGTAATTTAGCACAACTTATTTCCAAACATATGTCAGGTTAGGTACCCCAATTTCGTCGGTAATTTCGTCCGATGTCAATAGTGAGTTGATTCAAAAGTTGTAACGAAGTATCGTCTAAAATATCCTGCACAAGGAAAAGGTTAAGGCAAATAAAGGTGCATACGGATTGTAATTAGTATATTATATCTTCAGTTCAGTAAATAATATGTAGCTTTACCAGGTGCACTAAGAACGCAGATGATTTTAAGCGGCTATTCAATGCATGTGGATGTAGGGCACGTATATGAAATTGTCTGTGATTTGGTCTGAGAGAGAATAAATTTGGAAAGATGCTTGCAGGTAAATTAATAGTAGATTGCAGAGCTCTGTCTTGGCAAATCATAAAATAAACTAAAAGCTGAGTGAAGAAAACAAAGTCAAGACAAGGGGAGTTAGGGAGTGTATAGTTGTGATGCGATAAGTCTTGTCGGTCGGCTAATAATAAGAAATTCCGCAAAGCACTCACTTGAGTTTCAGAGAGGGAGAGCCGACACTTGAGTTGAATCGCTCAGATTTCGAGGAGATGCTCTGCAGTAGTAGTACTAGTGCCGACAAGTGAGAGAGGAGCCTACGGCAGAAAGGAAGGTGCTAAAATCGGCTAGGACATCTAAGCCAAACAAATCCAAAATGAAACGGAAACCGCAAAAAGGTGCTTACTTTGTGACTTGGTTTCTCAACGATTCTTAATAGAGCTGAGAAAAGCTCTCCATACATTTCACTTTAGTACATAGTTCATACTTTATATATTTAATATAGGCTCTCTCTCTGCCTCTAGTTGTAAGTCAGTCAGTAGTAGTAGTAACCTAGTGGGAACTGACAGTTCCGTTTCCCTCTCTCTCTCTCTCTGTGTTTATATTACTTTTACTATTGGAATAAGACTGTTCTGACTTACTATATATATACAGAGGACTTCTCATAATATTTAGGAAGCGTGCATAAAACGTGAATTTGGAGCAATAACTCTCACACTCTATTCTCACATTTTCTTAACTAAGCTTTTAGGTGGAGCAAAGAAGAATCTAGCGAGGAGCCTTTTCCTTCCTTTGATATTTTGGCAATGGCAACAATAAACTTTGCTAAACTGCTCTCTCGTGCTCGTAAATCCAGTCAAGACTACTCTAGCATAATACTTAGGCAGCTAACGTAACCGACTAACCCTTTTTCCTTTACTGCACTTGTTTTACTCCCGCATTTCCGTTCCCTCTTTCTTTGGCTCTGCAACAGAAAATATCACACCAGTAAATAAAATTCTCTCCTAAGCTCAGACTGGCAAAGTTCTTATTTTTAATGTCCTTAATACAACACCTAATTCAATTCTAGTAAAGCCAAACCCACACTAAAGCTACTCTGACTACCTACATAAGTAGAGCAAATAGTATATACTTTATTTACTTGTGTGTATAGCTAATACACTGTTACCTATTACAAATACAATGCACTACCATGTATTTTATTTGCCAAGAAAATCAAAATCAACTACATGACTACACCCGAAATTTCTGTATACATTTACTATTTGTATTTATAACGATGTCTATATATGTAGAGATTATGACCTCCACCCTAGAGCAATCATTTTTATCCTATCACAATCAAATGCAAAACGACAGAGCCACTAATTTACATCAGACTCTATTAAATCCTTACAGATTGAGATTAGAGAGATAAGCAAGGAATTTTGAGGTAGTTGAATGCACTTTCCCTTATAAAATGATGTTTAGGATGTGTGTATGTGTTTGGGTGTGTGCATAAAGTAGAAGAGAAAACAAGTATTAGTGTCTATAGCTAAGTGGTGTCTATTTAGAAAGAGAAAGAAAATAGAAAAACGTTCTCTATCTTTTACGTGTTGGTAGGGGATGCTATGGGAATTCCAGTTGGCACGAACTCTTTGCTGACATTTACAACTGGCTGCGACAGTTGCGACTACTACTGTTACGTGTATAAACTCGCTTCTCTTTTTTTACTAGTGTTTACAGTAACGATGTGTCTTCTAGAGAGAGAGAGATATATATTCGGGGTCGGATGTCGGATGTCCTCAGTAGTATTCTGAAGAGGAGAGATACCTAGTTTCACTCATGCACTCACAAGCCCATTAGGCACAAAAGTTTTCGTGTCATAAAAGGTAGGCTAAGTATCTATGAGATGGTTGTGGAAATAAAATGTAGGGCATAGGAGCGAGATGCGAGACTTTGCTGAATCTTCTTCGCCTTATTTCCATGTCCAAAGGGAAAGAAATAAAATGAAGTTTTAAACTGTGAAATTTATATTCTAGCACTATATTTAAGGAGGATGTAGTGTTTTAGGTTGAGAGCAATAAAATGAGTGCTGCGGTCATATAAGTTAATTAATGGACATACCACCGTCGTTGAAGAGCGAGGAAGGCGCATCTGCATCTCCAGGTCATCTTCCTCTTTAACTATCTATGAATCTACCTACTCCGTGTAAAATCATTTCTCTGTGACTAGGATTCCAATTCACACTCCTATTCAGCTTCTTATTCTTCGCCTTCGCCTTCTTCTTTTCAAAACCAAATAACTAACCAAGACTTTCGTGAACAGGCATTATTTCTCGGAGAAAAATGAATCTATGTACTACATTGTACGCGTAATAATAGTATGTAATACATAGCTAGTAAAAAAACCAAGTCCGCTCATAACTGTTATAACGTTACGGTAAAAAGTCCAGTCCACTCCAGCCTTTATTTATCTCTATCATATTTTACCTGGTAATCGCTCTCAAAGCAATAACAGCTTTCTATACCATTTTCTTTTCCAGTCCTTCATCTATAGAATTATAGTATCTATTTAATTTACGCTATAAATAATAACCATGTATGAACGTGTTTATAGTATAGACAGAATCTTTATAGCAGTAGGTAGGTACATATATAGGTTCTTATAGATGTTATTATATCTTTTGTTTGGTCAGTAGAGTCCAGTGAGTCCAGTTCTAGTCCACCCGTGAAATTACTCGGGGAGAATTCATTTTCTTCGACTTTTCTTCTCGGTAACCTGCTTTGGTTTTTTTTCTTTCTTTTATGTGTACAGATGATGAGGTGAGTTGTGAGTTAGAAGAAGGAGACGAGTCTCTTTGCTATTTCAATTTATAGAATGAAAGGGATATTGTCATACATAGCTCGTTTAGGTGCGTCTAGACGGGATATAACTATTATCACTAAATTTAACATAAACCAGGGCAGGGAAGAGAAGCACGGACTTCACACCAGACAAGACACCAGAAGATGATATCGAAAAATTGATTGGATTTGGATTTTATATATAATGCCTAGACCCTTGTACTAGAGTTATACAGTAGGAGAGAGAGTCAGTTAAGCCAAGTCAGTAATAAAATGTATGAGATGAGAGTTGCCTTTCTTTAGTTTGTCTTGAATTACATGGCATTGTCTTCCTCTCTGTACTCTCTCAGTACCTTGCAGAATGTAGACTACTACTATATTGTTTTCTCTGTGTGCCTGCCTGCCTTGGCTAGAGATCTACTCTTCTTCTCTCTTTCCATCACAAAATAATATAACTTCTTCACTAGACTTAACTTGGACAAAAGAAAAAGAGAGCGTATCTAAATTGGAAAGAACATCTGCCGATACACGAATCCCAAACTTTTCTAATAAAATCTTCTGAAAATCTTGTGAAAAAGAAGGAGAGGATTTTTTTCTCACTTTGCACGTACTTATACGTATCGCTTTTATTTCGATGTGAATGGTGACGCCTAACCTATAAAGATTCCTTATTTTGCCTTGTCATACACATTAACTTAACATGGACAGTCCAACGAGCATGACGATTTAAAAAAAAATCTTGATCCATCCTCATAGAAAGTGTAAGCCTCCTAATAGGAAACTGCTGCTAACACATACAAACTTTTGTAGCATTAATATAATTATTTTTTCCTTATCCAGAGACCAATTTTATGTTCTTCTGTCCATATACAAACAAGTTAATTGCAGACACATAGGTACCCAATATAAAGGTACCTCAGAGAAAACCATTAGATTAGCAGCATAACTAATAATAGCTACTTTCCGGTTCAACGTTCCTTGTGATTTCTATAGACAAAATTAGGGTTCATAGGTTACTCAATCAATCTACACATTTCATTCCTGTGTTTAAATGTAAAAAAATTAAAGGACAATCTTGGGCTATGGACTTGGCATCTAAATGGACATTAAACACTCCTGTGCTATCATTAATAGTTGTACTATACCAATAAGTAAAGATTCTTGTATGTACATATCTGTGGGCTGGAGGCTAATCCACACAGTAGTAGTGCTACCTCCATTACAGATTACATTAGTGAGGCTCATAAAAGGATAGAAAACTATTTCGTATGCAAGCTATACACTGATAAGTTTTAAGTGTTTTTTCAGTCTTAGAACGTAAGCAAGTAGTAAGGAGTAGTTAGCAGGGAGGATGTTTAGTGATGCTTTTAGTGCAACTTTTACCTCCAGGTCCTTTTCCAACTTGGATGCTTATTTTTCTTGATTTCATGCCTAGCTGAGCACTTAGTTGCTTTTCGTCAATAAAAATAACCGAAACTAATATTTTTAGTCTACATAATACACCTAAGTGCCTATAAAACCTATCTTTAGTGTTTATTACAATGTTAACATCAACTTACTAAGAGTTTACATCACCACTATAGTTTTCCTCCTCTTAAGAATACACACAAAACATATTTACTACTATTTACTAATAGTATGGACTCCTGATTAAACTTTTACTACTAATACTGATTCTTAATTTCAGCGTTCAAACGACTTTTCTGCAGTAGGACTTCAACATGTTCTGTTCAAAAGAATAGTTTTCCGTAAGAATGGAAATTTTAAAATGTAGCTCAGTATAATGCGTTTAATACTTCAACGGACGGAACCAATACGCATCTAAACAAAATAAGAATGCATACTATACTACTATGTAGCATGTATATAAGTAATGACTAATGAATCATGCAATGTGTTTAAATCTTGGTTTATAATGAATAGTTGTAAATTTTACTTAATGCAAGTTTGACTGTGTATTTATCCTTTTTGCAAGTTTCGCCGGCTAAGCTCGACTCTCCTGTGTGCAATTTTCTAATTTATGCTGGTAAGAGTTAAACAATACCGTCTGCGTAGATGTTTATTCGTAATTACAATTAATTATAGGTGGTTGGTAATACTTAGTTGAGAGAGGAACTCCCTTTGGACAAGACAAGCTAATGTAACTCATCTTAGCACGCTGTTGATTGTGTTCCTGATGGAAATTCAAACGGGTGGTATGCCATGTATTACATTGCATGATCTAACTTTTGTAGTAGTAATGTAATTACAATCCAACGAGTATAGTAGCACAGCAGAACAAGAGTTTAGCATATAAAATCCCGATAAACGTTAATTGCGGCTGTGCTTCTTTTGGCAGGCGTAGTTTAGTTGGGTTGTGGTAAGAAAATTGAATTGACTGAACTTTTAAGGTAGTTTTCCTACTTTTGAGAAATCTTGATTCAATTATCCTCGTAGATACAGAGGTTAAATCCATGCAAAGAAAACCAAGGCATGTCAATTCTGATTGATTAAAATTTCCGTATTGTTTCTGATAAGTAGCAATAGCACGGCGTGATTGTCTTGTAAGGACAAAACCTAACCCAAAAACTCAACAAGATGAGATGAGATAAACCTGAAGAAAACAACGGCTAAGGTATCTAAGATAAGGAGCCAAGGTCCTCTATAATGCAATGGTGATTGGAAACATCCTAAAAGAAAAGAAATAAAATAAAGTAGGTAAGAACGTCAGTTAGAGCTGAGCAAGTAATAATAACTTTACAAACTTTATCTAGATGTAAGATGAAGTGAAGCACGTATAACTGCTGTAGGTAAGTAGGTTTTTCGTTTGGCTATTCACTTAACTTTGGTGAATAAAATCACTGGCTAAACCAACGGAATGCTTTTCCTATTTTCATCTATAAATGCTAAGGAAGATAATAAATTCAATTAAATTTCATGTTTTTTCCATGCTAATATACCTTTGTGGTTATCATTGAGTTTGCCTTGTGGTTTCGCCTAATTTATTGTAATGACTCATAGATACAGACATTTTATAGTAATATATTGTGCCACTTTACCTATATAACATACCTAAAATCAACCAAGTTCCATTCTAGTATATCCATAAAAAATTCTTCACACAATATATCTACATACCTACTTTTTTTACCTACATGCACAAAGTTTATAGTGTTATAAAGATATTATGGATGCCTATGCGTACGGAATATTAGCGAAATGAAATGTTGATGCTACTTGTCGACTCCTCATTTTTCCTGCAATTTTTTGTGATACTTATGCTTCTGATTTTTCTTACATAAGTTATAAGTTAGAGGGTAACCAATTACCAAACTACTACGATTTAGTAGCTAAAGTTATCTATTCTGTCTGATAGATAAAACTTCCTACTCTATTCTTGAAATCGTACACAAAAACATTTATGTATTGGGTCAACTTATATGAATGTCTATCGTAACATATTATATGATATATAAGTGTAGTATAGTATCCTGGTAAGTGAAATTTTTTTGTTTATATGACATACCTCAGTAAAACTAAGTTAAGTGTGTAACAAGTAAAGTTAGAAATAAATGTGAACGAGTAACGTAACCTATATAACGTAATAACATCATACCTTAGAAAGAGGAGATATCTCTAAGAGCATTAGCTATTGTAATAGACAACAGAGTAAAGTAAAGAAAGGAAAATGGTTAAAACAACTTGTGGCAAAAGTTCATGTTTGTAAAAAAGAGTTTTCAGTCTGCTATGCAGTTTATAGTTTACGCCGCTTTGCAATGCTCACACACACATTATTTTAAAAGTTTGGTAGTTAGGAAGCTAATTGAAAGTATTTCGTCCATTAAAATGCTTTATGAAGCTCATCTGTGGCTCTCGTCGTTGCTTTTATGAAGCAATCCTGACTAAAGACTCAAATTGCAATAGGTAAAAGCTCATGCTCCATTCTTTCTTCAGCTTTACAATGCTACAGACTACAGAAGCATGCAAAAAGAAGCCTAACATTACAGGAGGCATTCTACTTTTCAAAGTGCAAATCGATATAAACCATACACTAACTCATATAGATATACGTATTTATCATATATTAAATAATATTACCTAATATACTAACTTATGTATATAGGTAATATGCTATATAAAGTTATATCAGCAATTACTAATGCAATAGCACAAATGTCTCACTTTTTGTTTGTCTTATGTATTTTTTGTGCTTATCTCCTATTGAAAAGTTTTTATGGTTCTTTCCCTATTTTTTAGAATGTAAACTATAAGAAGGAAGAATGAAATCATATTTATACATATCATCACATTTTCTTGTAAAAAGGGATAGTATCAAGTCTCAATTCTAATCTGAAAAAGTTGAATTTTTCATTAGTAGAATATTTTACTAGATTACCATTGTGAGTAATAAGTACCTAGGTAAGTTATACAAGTTTTATATACCTAGGCACATAAAAAATGTAAGTTTAGTGTCCTATTAGTTAGATGTTCCTATTTAAATGTATATTTATTAAAAGGTGATGCTCAGAAATGAATAGTGAGATGAGAGTGCCCAAGGGCTTTGTTAGGAAATTAGGAAGAAGCAGGAGCAGAAGAGGAGCGAGAGATGATTTGAGTGTAGGACGTTGTTATGCTTATGTAGTTGGGCTGGACCAGGTGATTACCTCAAGAAATTATATTTCTGAAGACAAGCAACGAACTTGAAAGTGTTTTTTCTCCATGACTTGTTTTGACTACTCCGTAGATAGATCAAGTACTTGAGTACGTACGTTTTCCGTAACTACCTTAAGTAAGGAACGTAGCTATCCCATCTATAATTAATAGGTTCATATACTTTATTTATCTTCAGAAGGGAAGTTGTCTTTAGCCAAGATCCTTATAACATACCTACCTACTACTCGTTATTACGCTATATGGAATTATTTGTGCAGATAGAAAAGAGGAGAGTAAACCGATGATGATTCGAAGCTAAGATAAATAGTCAATAGGGCAGAGGAGCCGAAGAGATAGAGAGGAATACACGTAGAGGTACTTATGTAATGAAGGGTAAAATTGTTCTAGACTTGTTGTATTATAAATGAACCAAGTTGGACGGAATGGGAAGAAGAGCAGAGAAGAAGGCAAAGAAAAGAAAATCAACCCACGAGGTAAATACGGAAAAGAAGTACAGCTTAGTTGTCTCTCTCTCTCTCGCTCTCTATAGGGAGAGAGTAGTCTCGGTAAACTAAGCTCAGCCTAACCAAGTTGAGTCCTCGAGGAAGAAGATTCAGATTCAAGTTTCGTCTTCTGAAAAGAAGATCAGAACAGAACAACTCACTGAAGAAAAAGTGGAGTGGATTGGAGTGGAAAGGAGAGGCGTGAAAACTCCACGCGGCCATTAATCAGCCTGAATTTGTCTGCCTCTATTAGAACAAAAGCTTATCAAAATATTTTCATTCTCCAGCCTCCTTGTTTATATACGCACATTACATGCTTTCCAATCATTCCCCTGAACTTCATCTCTCTTCATATATACAATCCACGTAAATACAACACTCTCCAATATATCTAGCCACTTTTACTACAATACAAAATACACGCGCCCGAGTAGTCTAGTGTAGTTAAAGTCATGTTATACCACAATACAATGTCAGCCTATAGAATCAATACATAATTTTCACCAAAATATCTTCGAACTAGTGTCTTAACCCAATATATCTAATAAATTACACTCTGAATAAGCATCCTATACATTTTTGAAACGTACAAGCTCATACATAGCTTAAATATGTTATCAGTAAGTCAGTACACCACATAGTACATAGATTTCCTATTTGCACGATACCCTGTAGCATATGTGCGTGTTATCTTGTGCGAGTGGAAGTTGTAAGAGCCGTTGGACTCGGATGAAACTTATTAGCTCAGATTAATAAAACAGAACCTCTACAGTAAAATAGTCTTAGATTGAGCGAAACAAGCGGGTAATTGTAGTACACACTTGCATTTACACAAAAAAAATTGAGCAGCACAAGTTCGTGTTCATTTCTTTCACAAAATTTGATTGGTAATATATAAGTGCAAGGAACGAAACTAAAATCATACGATCTATGGATATATTACACAATACAGCTATAGGTAGGTATTAAATAGACAGGAACACAATTTAGTTATAGAAAATGCCTTCTTTTACAGAATAATTTTACAAGGTAGGTAGCTATGTTAATTTTGAATTTTTTTAATATAATCTGTACATGGATAGTTGCTTGGAAGATGTTCTGTTGGAATTGTTTATCTATAGATACGTCCTGCAGTAATAGGCGTAATTTACAAGGTGTGAGAAATTAGGTAATGAATACACAAGCTGATATTATGACATGCTAACGAATATTTTCTTTGGCTTCGTTTCTTAAATACATCCCATCGACTTCTCTGATTGCACCTTACACATAAAATCTGACAGCTACTCGTAATTGTTAGGTAGTTTGTGGTCTTCCTATTTTTGGTTTACCACTGAAAAGTATGCAGGCTACGGAAGGATAACAGGTTTAAAGGAGACAATATGCAACTTACAATTACTCATCAATGTATATGCATGACTGAAAGTATTGACTACCTCCTTTAATTGGACTTGTATTAATTTTACGATGATCGTTTTTTACTAAAAACAGTCGTTGAAGTGCTTGATTTTAAGAATTCAATGCCTTTATGATTTCTAAGCATATCCACCCAACAGAGACATCGTATAGAAAATGCAATTCATGGTAAATGGTAGAATTTTATAGGATTTATCAAGTTTAGTCGTCCTTAACCTAAATCTCGTGATTGTGCTCTATTCAGAAACCATTGATTTACTTTTAGCACAGATCCATCTCGTTAAAAAAAGTGGGTAACCGATTCAATTGCTACATTGTAAATTTTAATGGTGTTGGTTAAATAATAAATTTTATTACAGTCTATCCATAATATTATGAGTAGTATAGCAAATAGCAAGTTATAGAATAGTTGGATAAATGTCTCTTCCAAATATTAATTGGAGAATTTGAAATAATGCAGAGCAATTAGCATAAAAGATGCATAAAGAAGGGAAATACTACATTTGGGTTTATGATAGAAGTAGGTGCCTTAAGTCTGAATATTATTGGTGTAAGTACTACACGCAATGGCAGTCAGTAAAGTATTGATCTGCTCATTACTAAAAGGCAATAGAGGCCAGGGAGAGTAAAGTTTTGTGTGCAAGTAGGTTATACTTATTCGCGTCTGGTTATTATTACTGCAGTAATAATAATAATAATATAAGTGCAGGTAATATTTTATGTGCATTATGTGTTCATGTTCTCTGACTGTAAAAAGAGCGTAATGAGGCTAGATGGTAAAATCCAGTGCCACAGATTGTAAGTGTGTTGGTTGAAGCTAAGGCGTAGGAAACCATGAAAGTAGGTGTGAGAAATCGGGTAATGAATGGCTGTGAATATTTTCTTAGCTCTCCAGTTCACACGCGAGTTGAGTTAGCTGACTAATTCGGTTAGCCATTTCTGCCTCCTCTTATTCATTCTCAAGATGTTTTTATTTATATTTTCCAAAGGAGGTTCCTTTCACTTCCAACAATAATATTGAACTTCTTTATAGAGCTAATTGATATAAGGAGGTGAGAACAATGAATTGCCCACATTTTCCCATTATTTTCCACCTATACGTTTGTATTGCTAATACAATTTTCCTGTATAGATATTTTATCGTGACTAGGAAATGAGGCATGTCTAAGATAGATAAGTTTTAACAAACGAGTGGATTGAACAGAATAAGGGTTGTTACACAAACTATCATAACTTATCTTTGGGTAATGAAATAGGTAATAGGAAATGGTCGTAATTCAAATGGAACAATCAGCAAGAGGAGTTAGACAGCCTAAGTTATATAAACAGACTGAATTTAACATGCTAACAATGCAATCATGTCAATGTTCAAGCTCTTTCATCCCTTATTATTGTTAGTAACTGGAAAAGTAGGAAGGGCACTAAAACATCAATAACCAAATCAGGGAAACACTCAAAGATTTAGATTTAACGGGAATACGGCCTTATTTACGGACACAATTCGGGCAGGCGACAACAGATCCTTTTCCTATATGTCCCATCACAATAAATACAAAATGGAAAAGGGTAGGCACTTAACTAAGTTACGTGCATATAAACATAAGTAATGTAAGTAGATCTAGGGAGTGCAACTTCCAATGTCCAACGTCCAACCCTTTGTGAATTAAGTACATTAGATCATTACATTACATTTACATTAGTTAACTATAATATTTGTAGAGTGAGTGCAATAATAGAATCCTATTTACAATGGCTATTGAATAACATTGCATTGCATCACTCACACAATGTTTTACTGAGCTAACAATAATATTAAGACTTACGGTTACGATTACGATAACGCCCGCCGGCCATTTGACCAATTTAGGGAAAGGAAGGGTTGATATGGCCGAGAGGACGTTAAGTTCGGGCTCTTTTTCCTCGTCGTCCTCAGCCGGCACTCAGCACGCCCCGCTTTGGTCTCTGCTCTCCTCAGGGAAATAATAAAATAAAATTCTAATGCTCAAAGCCTATTTATTTATAGCATGAGCCACCATCACATTTCACATCCACTCTACCAACAATAAGCTATAAGCTACAATCACGAACCGAAGGCTAGCAATTCCTCATTCTGTCTTCAATTCGTGTTATTTAGTATTTGATTCCGTTCGCTCGCTCTTGGACTCACAGGATTAGCTTCTGGTTTCCTTTTACTTCCATTGATTTCACTTCTGTGTCCTATAAATAGCTACCTAATAGGTTCCTACTACTCTTTTTCCTCATCCTATCATCCTCCCTATTATGTCCCTCCTGTCTGTCTACAATCCTCTGCATTCAAATCTCAACCAAACTTATTTTATATACTCCCATCGTAAATACATATAGATATAGGTACAAACATAGCTTCTCAGATTACATTTACATTAAACAAACATTCACAATCAGAAAGCGTAAGTCAACGGAATTCAATCCTGGATTTATTTCTCCGTATAGTAGCTATATGCTTTCCCAAATCACCGGACCATTTACTCGTACAGGTCATTTTCATCATTCTCAATCATGTACATTACATAAATAAACGTCACATATTTACTGTTAGGATATTTTATGAGCACAAATAGAGATTCCTTGGCAGAAACGTGTATTTTTTGGAAATAAGAAACAGATCCATGTATTTTCTGAGCTTTTTAACGAGGCTGGCTGGTGAATATGAAGAAATGGGAAGATGGAAGACAGGAGTAGTAGAAAACCATGTATGCCCATAAAGGATCCGATTGTTTTCCTTTGCCTCGACGATAAACAAGCTTTTAAAGGAGGCTTTTAGCATCCGTATGGAAATGTAATGTGTATTTTATGTACATCTGTCTTCACTCTGTCACTTTTAGCTGGGAGGAGAAATCAAAATCAAAACAGAACGTATAGACTCCTATTTGTACAACTCCCGACTTACCAACACTATTATTACCACCAACTACCTACCAAGACAGATATTTACTAGCTCTATCTCTATTACTATTCTAAATCTAGCCGAGTCAGTTATTGTTACTGTCGCCTCCTCAACTCCTCTCTCCTCCCGCATCTATTCTCGCACAAGGAAAATAAACTCAGGAGCTGAGGAAAAGTAACGTAATAGTTTCCACTGCAGATTTATAGTTATTAGCTAGGTTAGGTACACTGAGCTCTGGAACTAAGTATTAGTAACTCAGCACTAACCATAAATGTAGCTATTTACAAGGAAAAGTCAATGTCAATGTCAAAAGGAAACAAAGTGGCAAAGGTAGGGTTAAATTTAATGCTACTATAATAATGTACTACATATGTATGTACTTAGCCTTCCGAAAGGAAATACGGTTGCTTGCTCCCTACTGCAACAACACAAACAAATATTATGCGAATAAATGTGTTACTTTATTGTGAATTATCTTTTCCATTTCATTTCAGTTATTTCAACGCTGATTTTAAATATTCGATTTATGAAGCAAAGTCTAAGAGAAAAGGTAACATAAAATTCAGAAATCATAGCGCAGCTGAATATAGACCTAGGAAATTTTTCTCGTAAATAATAATTGTTAAACTAAAGTAGAAATTCGGGTTTGAATTAACTCTAAGATTACAAAAATCAACATTAAATACAAATGAAATTGTAGTATTAATTTTTAGTGTAAATTATGTCAGAGGGTCAAGAAATCTTGTAGCTTTTGTTTTGCTAAAGTTCATAGAATTGAGTAAATAGAGTTATTAGAATAATTATGTATTGACAGTTGTACAGGGATATCCAAAAGTATGTCCACAAGGTCTAGGCTCTCTAGCTCCTAAACGGAGGCTGCTACCGAAATGAGGCGACCACCATTTGAAAGAAAATTTGCAACAATAACTTGGGCCGTTCTGAACGTGGGCGATCGTGAGCAACTGAACCAATTTCAGAAAATTCGATAATTGCTCGCTTAACAGTCTTGTAACATGGGCGGTCCGTTCTGGGGAATTTATTCCTAAATCTTCGCATAACTTCGTAAATACTCATACAACCATGCTACTCTTCTATCAAAACGATTCTTTGTAAAATGGAAAGAGGGAATATGGATTTAGACAGCTTCACCATTTTTGAGACGCAAAATTGAGAAACTTGTAACGATAGATTTGAAAATGTGTGAAAATGAGATTTTTAAATAGCAATTTTTAATTCTGTTTTGGTAATAGTTACTGGATATTATGACAACCAATATTGCTGCAAATTTTGTCCTCTTTCGAATGGTGTTCACCACATTTCGGTAGCAGCCTCCGTTTAGGAGCTAGAGAACCTAGACCGTGTGGACATACTTTTGGATATCCCTGTACATACTTGAATAGGTATCAGCGTTAATCTCAGGAAGGAAAGCTCAAGTAGGTGGGTAACTTATCATTACATGACTTATATACTTACACAGGCAACCTATTTATTTTCTTTATCATCAGTTGTTTTGTTTGGGTTTATTTGTAAGGAACAACCTTTCTTTATCGGTTTTCGCTATCATTTTCTTCCGTGTAATAATGTTCCCTCACATCAGTTAATGAGAAAAGAAGATGTTCTGTTTTCAATTGGAACGATAGGAAAAGCGGGCGCTTTTCAATTGACCTTTCATCCTTCGCATATGACGAAAGCTTTTCTTCTTTCTGTTTTAGTTCCTGTTAAATTGAGCTCTCCTTTGAACCACAATTGGAGTTCATTATTTCGTAGAAAAACGCCTTGAAATTGGGGATAGAGGACTACTTACAAATATCAGCACCGTTACCAAAAATGAGCCGAGAAAAGCATAATCATAGAAAAATACAAGGAGGTGGCTGCATTTAATCCTCTGACGCGATAGGCGATGTACAACTAGGCAATTTAGGTACGATGATGTACTTTCTATTGATAGTAATCTATAAAAATTAACAATGGAAAGAAAAGACGATTTCTTACTTTTTAACCAACAGGATTAGCAGTCAAAGGGCAACACCTGCATATGAAAATCTAATTTAATCTTCGTAAAATGGAAATTGGGTTTATTAAGGGATTCAGTGTTAATCATCTCTGAGACGGTGCGTTTTAAGATACGGTACCTGGCCTGGGTGGCCTTGTGACACCTGGGAGAGAACAGCTCATAGAAGACCAGATCTCGTCAATAAGCTATTCAAATCAATGAACTAAACCTATGTTACTTAAAATAGAATAAAATGTTGGCAACTTAGAATTTAAATTGGCATTTAGAAGAAAAACGGAAAATTACATTAAAAACAAATCGTCTCGGTCCTCGGTGTAGAAAATGTGTATTGTTTACTGTTTCATATGGTTTAATGGTGGGATGCGAGGTGTATTTGTAAACGAACACGGTTGATGTGTGAGCAACTAACAACCTACTGCTGGTAGATACTTAGGGAGTAGCTTTAGGTAATGTGGCAAGTGGTGGAAATAAGTAATAGAAGTTTCCTTCTGTTCTGATTGTTCCAAGTAATCATTAAAAAGGTAATTCATTTGATTTGAGGTTTCCCCTCAGTCGAGAGTCGAGTTTTTTCGTTTTCCTTCTGGTTTACCTTATACTGTAACCTCCTATTCATCTTTTCCAATTCTCCCTAGCACATTTTTTCTCCAATTGAAGTATACACATTTCCTACCTTCAATTACTTCAGAAAACACAAGTACTACAATAAGTAAGCAACTATATATAATAATATAATTCATGTGTACGTGCACTAGAAAAAAATATTATCTAGAAGCACCCTAGACTGAAGGAAAAGAGCCCGGCAATAAGTACCATGATTTAACACACGATGAGCATTTGGAAAACAAAGCGAGGTTATAACAAGTAAAATTGTGTGACTAAGGGTGACTTGGAATTGAGTGGACGAAACTTATGGCTGGTATGTTATTTCCCCTGGAAAAAATTACGTGTATAGAACTTCCTTCTGGATTTACTGACTCTCTAAATATATTACACTTCCCAAATCTAATTCTAATCTTTCACTTGCAGTCCATTGATAGTTTTCGGTGGAAAGACCATGCTCTGCTCTACTACTCTCATTATTTACTGCCTTCGGGCACTTTTCGAGTGTTCCTCCGAATTTGATTTTTTCTGCTTGTTGAGCAGATTTCTACTCGTTCCTGTCCTCAATAGAACATGCACACTGCCATGCCTTATGTCTATCCATTTATTTAGCTGTCAATACACTTTTCCTTTTCAATGCAATACATGCAATAGTGCAATACAAATATTTTCTAATCAGCTATGCACCTCCTAACAGCAGATAATACTCATCGGCTACCAGAGGGTGTGAAGAGAAAATACCTTGTTACGTAAACACTATTTATATGTTAATCCTTACATTTTTCTACAAATACACAACACAATAGCACAACCCCATGCTCATACCAATTATAAATCGTAACAAAACAATTGGCAGCATGCAGTTCATAGCTTGAAGAGTATTACATAGCATTTTTAAATTATTCTTTCATAAAACTAATTAATTATTATTCCATAGTATTTTCTGTAGTTCAGTGATAAATTCGTAGTACTCAAATGAGTCTCACAATACCACGTACACAGAATCGTTGTCATTCATTACTACGATTTGTAACAAAACCCAAACTCACCTTTTTGAGTAGTACCATGTACAATATTAAGAGTACTCTGAGATATTGAAAACGTAAATTCAAAGAAATTGCCAGACTGTGTCGTGAATCGTGTCTTGCCTGTCATCTTTATCTTCAGATATAACGTGGATAGCGTAGATAACGGAAACTAGGGAAGACAATACCTTAAACATATTTCATTCAACGAATTTTAATTTTAACGCACTGTTTGGAATAATATTTTGTTTCAACAAGATAACGAACTGTACTAAACACAATTTACTGTATTGATCTATGCAATAGTGTACTAGCTATTTATATTATTGCTAGTAGATTTTTTATTCATAGCTAACATACAAAATACTATTATGTAATTTCCTCTAATGCCTGCCTGTGCCAGTTGTGCCTACTAAGTATGAAATGCTTTGATGTAGGTAGCAATGATATGACACCAAGACATAGAGCGCAAAAAAAGCCAAGGATATAAGTCGACTCTGTCAGAAACGGAAAGGAGAGGTGTGATTGAAACAGCGGGGCACCCGAACTGTCCTCGTCATTCTCAATGACCAACTGAGACTTGACAACAAGAAAATGAGAGTCTCAGTCAAATCCAGTAAAGTAAATTCAACAATGAGAAATGTTGGAGAACGGTAAAAGAGTTTTGACTCTGGCTCGGTGTGAGTGTCACTGGGTTGATACTGATAAGTGAGTTTGAATAGAGCTATGAATCTAAGAAATGCTGTCTGTCGTGTCGTGTCGTAGTGTCCCACAAAAATCATGACGAAAGGGCGTCTCCAACTTGAAAACCGGAAGACAGAGGCAACGACATGACAAGATGGGGACGGAGTAGTAGCCTAGTCCAACAAACTCACAACTCAATGTCAACTTGACTTGCCTCTCTCAGGATATTTGATGGAAATGGGATTTTCTAACCATTGAAACTTATAAAACATTACAACGTCACAACATCATCTTGCATAGTATGGCTATATAATAATAAGTCAAATTGTCAAATAGTTTTTCTCTAAAATTCCATCACACTGCCATAGTGGAAGGTTGAAATAAGTAGCGCTTTAAAGAAAACAACGATAATATTTTATTATTGTGTTACTTCATTTGAGTAAGGTAATGTTTCTGTATTGCTTTATGCCAAAATAAACGACGGATGAATGAAATGCACCATGCTTCATTGTCAATTACATTTTCACGCGCTATTTTTTGTCCATTGTTTCCAAATTACTTGCTCTACACCTGGTTCTCTCTGGATTTGTTGTCTACAACATGAAGACAGCATCAATTTACCTTTACGTTTTGTATGTAATTTGTAATATGTAATAACTTGTACATGAGTCCATAATAGTAAAGTAATTGTACACAGTATCATTTCCCCTTCTGAGAATTGAATGAATTGCCAAGTTGTAAATAAGAAAACAATGGACACAATGATCTCATCACTTTTTTAATTTTTCTAGGGAACCTTTTTCACTATTTCCTATACAGTAGCATCATGTTATGCAATTTCCTAAGCGTAATTGTGTAAGGGAGACCGTGAAAGGCGCAAACGAGGCGAAACCGCTATGTCAATTTTTTCTAAATTCATTTTGTGCCTAATTGCTGCCTGTTTTCGACATTGAAATTTCAACTCAATTTAGCATTATCCATAGCAGAATTTAGAAGAAGATAGTATATGGTAGTATATGATAGCATCGATTCTTTAAGGCTTGTCACTCTGTCGGCAAATGTGAAGTGGAAATTCAAATTCAAATGTGAAGTGGTTTAAAATTCAAAATCCAATTTTCCACACTTTTTGTCATTAATGATCTATTTAAGAATTCTCATTAAAATTATGATTTGCAAATTTCGATCCAAGGGTATGTGTGCCACTCTCTTAAGATAGATTTTATTAAATAAAAATGCTATTCTGTAACTGTAATGCAAACATGTACAAAGAGAAATCCGACAAGGTGAAAAACTTCATTTCTAGCACACACCCCCTAAATAACAACAATAGACACTTTACAGGTAAAGGGAAATGATCCTCCAAATGAGTTTCGTAATATTGCTAATTGCTGCTGGAAAAAAGAGTTGCTTTGACTGGAACCTCCCATACACGTTTTCACATGCGATTGTAAAAGTCAATTTTTCATCAGAGTATTTCTTGACATTTACTAAAAAACAGCTTCATATAAATATCTAAGTACTAAAGCACTAATACCTCATCATTTCTCAAAAAAGAACAAAAAGCGAAAGAGTCATTTAGGATATCACCTTTTCATTTCCTTTCACACTTTAGTAAGTATTTAAGTTATCTCACGAACTGCGGATATTACAGGATAATATTAATTACAGGAGTATTTAAAAGCTTTACGTGCTATGTACTTATCGTTTAGGAAGAGATTTCTCGCAATATTATGGAAGCTTTGCGTGCACGCATACTAATTTCAAGAAACGCATAAAACTATCTTTATGTTCGAACTAATCATCGTTTTACTATTCTTACTGCACTTAATCAGTATTAGTTTTATGTTGTAGCAGATGCATTTTCTTATATGCGCAAAAAATCTCACCTGCCCACACTCTCGAATATAATAGGTTTTAGTACCAGCTCAACCAGCTGTTATTAAACAAAAATGCATGGCATTTGTTACAGTGGTTGTTTTACCTAATTTATTGAATCGATTCCTCTTATGCGTATACTACTAGTGATAGGACTCGAAGAAAAAGCAGCTTCGTTAACTTACATAACTAGAGCATCTTCGCGTTATAGCAAGTGCATTACAAGGTAATAAATAGTAGCCTGGTGCTCCGCTAGCGAAAAATGGGAGTTATATTGGAGGAAATAAATGAGAAGTTGCTTGTACATGTGTAAAGCTAACTAATGGCCGATACTTTCACCATTTAATATACAAATAACATGCAATGCTCATCAAAGACACCGTCGGCTCATCCTTTTTTAAAGTGCCAGTTGATTTAACTTTTGAACCTGGAATAAAAGCAACTTAAAAATTAAATTCCACAGTTGTACACACCATTAGCTATGCAAATAATCATTAACTATAGCATCTATCATAAATCGTAACTATTGCGAAAAATTACCTCAATATTTTGCATATTATTCATAATTCTAACCAAAACTACTCTTGAAACGATTTCCGTTGTTTATATTTATTTTAATGCCTAAATTAAGTATAACGTAAGTTAATAATTGATATAACTGATCTTAATTGCAACTGTAATGAAAATGCATTCTAAAATCAATTAAAACAGAAAGAACAGATGAATACTTTTAACTTCACTAAAAGAAACTGTAATTAGTGGTAACTGGGACATGGAAGCCAGGTAAACTCATGCACTCGCACCCCATTTAAATGGTTCGGCATCCACCATTTTTAGTTATTTGATTATTTTACGATTTCTGTCAGTATTATTCATAATTTAAGTGTAGAAAGAATTGATGCATGAAGCAGTGCTCTTTAGACACTTAAATCTCGGGAAAAAATCAGAAGAAAGTGACTTTAATGAGAATTTTTATTGTTGTTGGGCGTGCTCTGAATTCGATGAGGATTCTCAAAGATTCCGTATCAGTCGAATCGGTGTTTATTTTATTGCTCGCCATTGCTCATAGAATGTCCGTGTTCATTTGGTTTCAATATTTCAACTAGGCTCACTCGCCATTCGTCTGTCTCGTCTGCTGATGTCGTTTTTTACATTTCCATCTGACTTCGTGAGCTTTGATCTGAAAAGGTAGAAAGGCAGTAATCTTAAGAAAAGCAAGTCGTAAACTCATTGCTCCTAGTCAAGGATTCCAGTTTCATAACAACTGCCTTAGCATTAGCCCCCAGTCAGTTTGTCTGGGAAAGATGTTTAACTCCTTATCGGAAACAAGCATCAGTTATCAACATTATATGGTGTTTAGATACGGGAATTGATAACAAGGATTCTCTCACTTGAAATCGGCCGGAAAATGATGCACAAGACAAAATAAATAAGAGCTATAGGTAAATACATCATGATTTGTCTTTATTTCATTGACTATGGGTTGTAAGAAGTTGTGAGATTCAAAATTTTAAGTAGGACATATAATATTTCATTTGACTTGGAATGTTTATCTCAGATGTCTAACTAACGATCATCCATAATCCATCCTGCAGGTGCAATGAATTTTTTCTCAATTACGATGAGAATCAATCAGTTAGGTAAATAAATTAGAGTTAATATGCACTGGAAACGAATTCCAATAGAAAAACTTGCGTTATGGCCACTAAACAAAATACTTCCAATTCCTTTCGTTTCCTCACAATAAAAACCATGTTTGTTTGTATAGCTACTCAACGAAACATATAATTATCGTTGAGTTTGTCTGAAAAAACGCAAGTTATCTGTGAGAAGAGCTTCAAATATGCTACCACATTTATGTACGATCGTTTTTGCTTAATTTAAACTTAATGTGCTCAGGTAGTAAAGTACCTATCCAAGTTTAAGTGTCAGCATTACATTTCATATTACATAATAAACACTGACGACTAAGAAGCTGTCCTGTCCTGAAGGCAAGCTTTTTTTGTGGCTACTCGTTTATTTCATATTGTTAGATAATAGTACATAACTATCCTATTGCATTTACTATGCACACATTATGTTTGTTTTCTCATGTTATTATCTCACTTGTTAAAGCTGAGGACGACGACGGCAGTAGTTTAAGCGAGCGAGCTTCGTTTGTCTATTTATCAGAAGTTTGAATGTTTGCTTTTGCTCAATGTGTCTGTTTGAGCTGTAATTACGTGCAAATTTTATTTCAGTCGGGTAATTAGCATAAAGACAATTAGCAATAACTAGCCACTATTTAACAACAAACGGAATGCTAAACGAGTAAAACGGAATGAAAGGAGCGTCAAGTCACAGTGGGCTAAGCCACCCATTCCATTAACCGTCGACTTTGTTTGCAAAGAGATAAGAGCTCCATTTTGCATACTGAAAAGGCAGTAGCTTTACAAGTAATTGTAGCAATAAGCTTAGCCGTTTAGCACCCAGTTACCTACATCATGCAAAATCAGTCACCACAATATCACAACAGACAATTTCTTACTTCTGAAAAACTCATATAACTTTTGTTTTTATTAATTGTACTGCATAATGTTTATATTATTAGTTTTAAATAACGACTGATATACCTAACTGCGAGGGGGGAAAAGGAATTTCATTAGTACTTCTTAAAATAATTATCTTAATTATGTAAGCATACATGTATACTATATAATTTGCGACCCCATGATAGGGATGCAAATGATATGCAGCTGCCTATATGGCTACTTTAAAAATGTAATTTTTGTTGGATAAAACTGTATGCTATGGTACAAGAAATTACATTGTTGAATAGAATACGAGGAAATGTTTCGGTGGAATATTGAGTTGAAAGTGTGATGAATCTGATGACGGCACATTTTGTTGAAAGGTTTCCTAAATAACAATTGGCTTGTGTTCAGATATTATTCCAATGTTCAGAGTTCATATAAGTATATAGATATAGTGTGCATATAGGTAATAAGCTTTTAGAACCTATGGATATAGGATGTAGGGTAATTATTATTAAAGGCATACATGTAAAGATATTCCTTCTAATTCTCATATGTAGGTACTAAATATAAAGATTACATAGTCATCCTGCTAAAGACCTTCAATTGGAAACCCAGATGGTTTTGTTTTCGTCATTCGTTATGCTGTAGTATCTTTTCTTTTCTGACTACAGTATTATAGGGAAAGGTTGGATTATATTATACTATTTTTCTAATCTATCTCTGTGGATTCTCCATCCTGTAGGTTAAAGATTACTAATACCAATTTAAAATAAGGAAAAGTTTTAACAAAAGTCAGAAAAAGCTACGTGGGTACATTATTAAGTAAGCACACTTTTTAAGCATTTACAATCAGCACACACACCTGGAGTTTCTGGCTGGGTTGTGGGGATAACAAGGTACGTCCATCTCCTTTATTTATTGATTCAAGTTAATTACACAAAGAAAAGTATGTTTTTGATTTGAATTCGCACGCCATTATTCTCTAGATGGTTAACAAAGAAAATAAAATGCTCATCAAATGCGCAATCACCGTTTTTGCATCAATTGGGACTTTTACAACTAGCACGGAGGGATTTGAAGATGGGGACTTTGTGAAGATTACTAACGTCGACGATGGAAATGTAAGTCAGTGATTTTTGTTTGTTAAAGAAAATTGGATTTGATTCATTTAAATGAAGCTGAGTATTCCCAGGCTTGTTTATAAGGCGGCAAAGATTCTTAAAGATGTTTTTTTGCGTCTAAAATTACAAATAATTGTGTTACTAATGAATTCGATAATTTGCAATGTTGCATTTTAGGTACTGACAGCTTCAGGATCGGATCCTTTGGCCGAATCTAACATCAAAGCTCTACCGTGGCAAAACCTCCCAAATCAGAAATGGTTAGCAGTTCAAGCAGGTACGATTATATTATTTCCATTGCAATTTGAAAGCTGCCCAATTATTTCGTTCTAGCACTATAGTCAAATTTTGGATACCAGAAGGGCCTTAGTCCATAGATATAAAGATTTTCGCATTTTCTTTGAATTTAATTTATGATTATGAGCTAACGATCAATTTGTACTTTGAGCTTGTAAATTCACCATCGAATGTCCTAGCAAAAAAATAAGTAGTAGGGCTGAGTGCAGGCTTCCTACCATCATGCTCATCGCATTTCTGTTTGTTAGTAAATTGAATGGCAATCAATATACCAGATAGGTAATAAGAAAGATGAACTAAGGCAAAAAGGAATTCTCCTATCGTATTGTTTTCCTCTCTCTTCAAACAGAGGCTCCTAATATTTACTAATATATATTATGCCGATATCTATGCATCTACATGATCTACTATTGTATTAACACTAATACAATGAGCAAACTCTTTTCCTATGTTGTTCATTTGCATTCAGAATGAGCTCAGCTCTCAAATTACATTATATTTTACTAGTTCGTACAATACAATCAAGAAACAACCTGCGAGACAGACAATCGTTTTTACAGTTTATCTCAGCCCAACCAAACTGAAGCTTCGACCAATTTTTACGAGATCCCGATCCCATAAATCTTGTTTGAGTGTTAGCTTTTGCGAAGTAGCTCATCGACATACTCATGCTGTACCTTCCTAATTCCTACGCTTTTCTCATCCAACAACCAAACGATAACAACACAGTTTTCTCAATGTGAGTCAGTTTAACCATGTAGTTATGTATTACGAATGTATGACTTACGTATAGGTTTATAGTAAAATAGTAATACCTGTGATATTAGGATTTCATTTTCATTGGACGTTTGGCTACTTTACAGCTTTTCGGACATTTATTAAACCATCCCTGTATGAATATTGTGTTAAATACAAGCGTTGCATTTTTAAAGATGATAAAATAGCAAAAACCTTTGTCTATAATAAAATCTGAGTTTTAAATGCCACCCTTTCATTCTTTGGAATTAACTAGCGGAACGCAGTTTTCTTATTAATGTGTTTAGGGTATCGCCTTATTTGCCAATATCAAGTAGATCATAAGTAGGATTGCATTTTTATATTTGTCTAATTTGAACATACTAAGGCGTATCGAAAAGAATTCGATGGAATAGAGGTGGTGTTGCAATTGCAAGGATCTTTAGTAAAAATGAGAATTTTTTCCTTTTCTTATATTTGTAACATATTTTCAATTTGGGAGATTGTGCTATCATAGCACCTGCATCAGTATTGGGCAACCAAAGTAATTTTTAAATTACATCAATAATAACATGTACAATATTTAGACGTTCATTGAGCATATCCGAGGAAGAAATTATAATTTGTGAATTGAAATCGCTGTGAGGAGGCGAGAAAATGAGTTACTGCTTGCAATTTTCCATTGCTTATAATTTACACTCCCTGAGCATGCATTAGCTTCAAGTCTTCAAGGTTTGCGTTTCATCATAGACGAATAACACGAAGTATGTGTTGCGAAATTAAAATTTTTACAAAATATTAAATTATGCAGATTCGGAAATGAGATACACACGTATACAAAATGTCTTATTGGATTCAAGTATGAATTTTTGTTTTCTTTGCGGACAATACTAATTAAATTACCTACTGACACTTATAAAAATAAGCCAATGAATAATGTAGTCTGTTCTCTGTCGGCCACCGCCCATTGTCAATGAATTGCTACTTACAAGCGAAAATAAATTAGTATGATTTTTCATAACTGTACGCATTACACACACAGGTATCCAAAAACTAAGAAATTCAAATTACCTCTACAATTCGTTATTTCTACAACCTGAATACATTGTGGTTTATTATGTGTACGCAATTTTAGTTTTAATTTCAGAAAGAATTGCGTAAATTATTAATTAGCATTAGCTTGCATGTAATTAAGCCATATCACATCACACATATAGTTCCATTAATGTATTAACTATATGGAATGCCATATTTAGTAAATGCTGTAGATTTTCTAATGTTTTTCTCGTTTCCTGATATCCGGCAAAGAGAAAGAAAATACGATTACTATATAGGTGAATTAACTTTAGTAGACATCTTTTTGATACTATTTCTAATACTATCTGTATTACCAAAACAAAACCCAATGGTATTTAAATTTTTTAAATGTGAAGAATAAAGGAATAATGAGTAATGAGGTATATAGTGCCATCTATACATTTGCATTTTTGCCTCTGCAGGAGGTAAATGCAATAGTTTTCCAATCTCATTCATCTAATTTTTGATAAAAGCACTAATGTCTGCTTTGGTTCTCCCCTTGAATTATACAGTGGTTGCAAGTGATAATTATTTGCTACTGCCACAACGACAGCATTGGAACTGGAATCGGTTCATAAATAGAGGAGTGGTGCCCCGGCAGACAAAAGATCGAGATATGGACTTGCCAGACTGGACTATGGTCTTAACATATGAATCTGCAGACAATTCTCTCATACAACAGGTTTCTTCACTCAATATATGTATCTATTGCAAATTTCATGGCATATATTAATATCTTGAAAATAGGGAAGAAATAAAGTGTGTACATATTATGTAGTAGGCTATAATATAATAAGACGTACATAATATAAGGTAATAATAACCGCTTTAAACCACTTTACATTATAATGTTCAACTCAGGTAGTTTGGTAATTTGTATAGAAGACGTTAGTACAGATTGCTTTTTATTATCGTATTATTATTATTATGAATATTGTTATTACCTCTACATATAATCTATCTCCTCATAGGAATATGACTTCCCATGTATGTTTATCCATAATAGCATATTTGCATGGAATTCTTTTTGCTGTAATATGTTACGCAATGTTTTCTAAGTACCTACTCATGATCAGATTAGTTTTATAGCATGTGTAAATATTGATGTTCATGTAAGTCTACATGCGTAAGCAAACTCATTTGCAATTTACTAGCATATAATTAATTTCGCTATAATTCCTCACTTTATAGCTTCAAGAATGAAAAGTAGCCAACAATAATTTTCAAGTTCAAAACTTTAAGTATAGCCTTTGTTTAAAGTGGAACTTTATGCATAATAAATTGACACTAATGTATATATGGATATTTATTATATCTACACTTTATACTCAAATGAATCTAAACTATTTTCTTTTCTTTTGATACTCCAGTAAAGTTCTACCACTATAAATTAAGCTTCATTAAAAATAAAAGATAGAAAATGGAGAAATGTCTATAATTACAACTGGGTTTTAAGGCTCGACATGGAAAAGGGAATCAACAGTGGAAATCTAAAGATATCAGCTCATCCCGAGGGAAAATTCTCATTAAAAGCATTGCCAATGGAAAATGCTTAAAGAACGCGAGGTAACTTGTCTATTTTCAGTTGATTTTAATAATTGTAGCATAGCTCATGCACGTACTCTAGTATACAAGTCACATTTTGAAAACATTTTTTTCTGTATCTTTGTTTTATTTCCCAATGTAAACTGCCTAGGTGGCTATCTTCTAGATTGTATTCCACTCACCTAATTCCATTACAGCATGAATTGAATGCAAATTCCTTGCTTTGGTTTTGATATTCATATAAGCATTTATGTTTGATGATGTTACATTGTAATGCAATGCACACTTGATCGCATGCCATTTACAAAGCTGCTAATATATTTTGTGCACCTGATTCTGTAAAAAGATACTTTGTAATTAAACATAATCTCTGAACTGTTATTTTCATTGTGGAATGTTGAATTAGCCAGTTGAAGTTTTCTACATGCAGATTATATAAAAAATCCAACGCATACCTAAGGGTAATAAAAGGGAAAAGATATTTATTTAGCATAGGTACAGGTGTTTTTCACTCATCTTTACCTGTAATTAAATAAATGTATCTATGCACGTATCTGTTGCTTCATTTTTTAAATCTAATCAGATGTAATCTATTGTAGGAATCAAGATTCTGCTGGAGTAAGAAGAGTAAGCACCGCTACAACGGCCAGTCCATCCTTCTTCCAAAGTGCCAAGACGAAATTCCAGTCGATTTTTGGGAGTGGAAGTAAAGCTACGACTACGACTACAACCACAACCCCATTTCCAATTGCAAATACTAATGTAGATGCCAAAACGTGAGTCAATCTATTACATGTACCTAAATGCATGTCAACAAGTTTTTACACTTTTCTTTCTACAACAGCTCTTTGCCTCAATTCAATTAGCTAAATGATTTATGCCACGAATTTCCCATATATTCATTACTAACTACATGCTATTTATGAACAAATGAAAACTTTTTCTAATTACATAAATTGATTATTTCTTTTTTCTTCAAATCATCATCATCATCTTTTTAGTACGGACAATGTAATTTTGGTTGATTGCGATGAACTCGACAAGAAACAACAATGGACTTTGGAAAGGATCACTAATCTGTTAATTTAATTTGCAATGTGAACTTGCAGTTCTCTACGCGTCTCTCAAATGCAATTCTCAAATATAAATCTAAAAAACTGAAAACTTTATTTATCTAGCTTTTATCTATGTACCTACCTTAATTGAGTAGGTACTAATTTCATTTAACTTCACTTTTCTCCTTTTTCTACATGTATTAATTAAAAATGTACTTTTCAATGGAAAATAAATCTCTGTTGCTGTTTGCAAAAAGACTAGAGACAATTTCATCAACCGCAAAATGCAACTATAAAATGCTCGCATAAGGAAAAACTTATGTTATTCGTTAGATTAACATTCAAAAAATAACCTTCTGATGAGGTTTGTTGGTAAATACTCAGTTTTTAGATAAGACAAAATTAGCATGTTCTACATAATTGAATATCGAAACCAGACAGAAAACACAATTGCTTAATCACAATTCTCGTAAATGCATTTAGGTTGAGGGCAAATGTTCTAGAAATAGGAAAGAGTAATGTGAGAATAAATTCGGACAGCCACATCGAAAGAAAAACTTTTCACCGCAACTTTGGCGATATGACAAGTCATCAGTTCAGAAGTTAGACAAAGACAAAATGTCTTTTCGGATAGCTGAATTGAAACATTTTTGTTCTTCATTCAACTCACAAAGCCGCTCTCTACTTATTTTGCTTATCTGTGCAATACCAACGTGAAAACATTTCTCTAGCTGTTAGCTCTGATTCTGACGAATTATGCTGTTAAGAACTAGTGGCAGTGATAGATATGCTACACGAAACCCCTTTCGCACATTTCTAATAATCATGCAAATATTTCAACGCATATTCCTTTATAGACTTTTTCAATAATTTATTTCACGAATCCTTCTTTTACTACTCAACTTGTATAATAAAATATTTTTGCTCTACAAATAGACAGTAATTAGTTTTGTCTCTGTTGCTACACTATTGATACAGTAATTTACACGTGGCGGAATGAAGGAAGTATTGCCCAATAACTGTATAAAAATACGAAATCATAACAATATTATTATAGTAATAGTTACTAATATTGGCTAAAATAAAAAGTCGAGACACTATTCACAATGCTATGCTATGCTAGTTAATGTGATGAGGGTGAGAAGGCTGTGTTCGTAGGCAGATAATCTCTAAATTATTGTACAGGTCAAGTGATTAAGCTGTTCTGTCAAAGACCTGTCCCTAAATAACATCTTTAGGCAGGTTGGGCATTGGTTAGCTGCAGTAAAAATTTAATGATGACTATATGTACGCAAAACGATTTTTTTTATTATCATGCGATAAGATATTCAGGTGTTACAATGTCTATGCGTTGTGTTCACAACGCACTATATTCACAATTCCCAACTACCACAACATTATTCGCAATCTCAGAACCCCTACGCTAACATAACTTGCCCAACCCAAAAACAGCAGTGGAATTAAATAAAAATATTATTCCCCAAGGTGTCAACAGCTACAAACTTCCAGGCTAATTAAGCTGACAAGACACACACGCGATAAAATTTCAATCGTAGAAAGTCTTATAATACCTGTTTGGACTTTAATATATGCACAAATACTCTGAGGTAAGTAATCATGAAATACTTTAGTATTTATTGAAACGAATATAGGAAGACGTGATATTATCAGACACACGATCAAGCTCAAATACAAATCCGTTAAAAAAGTGTATGTATCTATAAACATGTAGTTATACCAAAAATATTTAAGAAAATCAATTTCGTTTGCTGGTGTTGTCAGTTGTATAATAATTGCATTTAATAGAATTTACAATTTGACTGAAGGTCAACTTGGCTTGAAATGGCATATTTAATTGCATTTGATTTTAAGGATAGTCTATTTTGTAGTATATAAAAAACGGCAACATAATTTGCATATGATTGTTTCTTTAAATACAAGTTATATATAACAAGGAGGTACAAGTAAAGGAACAATAAAAGGAAGATGGCAAGAAGCACCTGGTTTAAAAAGTCAAAGGTAAACTTTTTGTAGTTACTACTGTGATTGTCAAATCTCAGTGGGACATTGTCTCTATCTTTTATATCTTTGTACAAGGAATATCACACTTGTAGTCACACCGTAAAATCCAGTTGAAAGTGTCATGCTTCATGCTGCCTTCTGTATCATCAACAGGGAATGCATGACCATGAGTTGTCTTTGCACAGTCAGTGTGTAGTTTTCGTATAAGTCAGCTCAGAGTCGACGGATTACACAGATATAGACAAAAGTGGTCATGTAAAGTAAACTGCCCTATAGTTTTAGCATCCATACCTTGTTAGTATGATGTGCATTCATTAATAGTACACTCAAACGTCGTAACTGTTTTACCTTATGTCATTTGCTACACTAAGGTGCAAGGTGGAAGGATTTTGTTGGTCACTCTCCCAGCAATTTTAATGTCACTGCATTTGAAAGTTTGGGCCGGCCTGGGAGAGAAGACCACTCCTAAATAAAACCATAGTAGGTAAAGAGTTTTAAGTGAGGACTAGACTATTAACCACAAGACATGCAATTAAATCAACTATTATATTATTATAATCAAATAGCGCTACTGGATCTCCATCTCCTTCCGAACATCAGCAGATCTGTTTATCTTATCTCATTGTTTATTTACCAAGGGAGATGCACACTTCGTCTTTTATATTGTATCTTATTGATTCTGTGATAAGTATCTCTTCCTATTATCCTATTGCACATAATTGCTCTCTGTATATAAAAGGACAAGTTTGTCTTTCCACAAATAATATATTGCATCTTCCTCTCTGTGTGGGTAGACGATAACATTTCTTATCAATGCACTATTTTAAGATGCTGATAACGTATTGATGGAATTTGCTTACTCATCAGTGTCGCTTCAATCTCTCTTTCTTATGTTGCTGTCAGCGTATTGGCCTTTTTAATAAGGCTATCTAAACTATACTCTTTACGACAGATAACTCATGATACTCATGAATTATTATTCAGGGTTGATTTACCAATTTAAACTGTCATTCTTAAATTCCTTGTTAAGGACAAGAGTCACGCACGACCCTTTTAATCGCATTCACTAGATTGAAAATCGAAAAAAATTAAGACCAATATGTAAGGGCTAGGAAACTCAAAGATAAACTGAACATGCTACTTAATAGTATTTATTTTACGCATAATTTTCTATGGATCAAATGAAAAGGACTAAAATATGTAGCATGTTATCACATCACTACGTAATGTACTACGTAATATCTGTAGAATGGAATTTATGGCTTGAAAACATTAGCAGCATTACCTAAACTTCTTTTCTACAATGCAATTTCAAATTCCACACTTCATAACATTGATAATAATATTATGTATTTACACTGTGCACCGGTAGTGAATTTTTAATTGTGATTTGTATTTGTATTACACTGAATAATAGTAGGTGAAGTTATGTGGGCTTTGTTATTAAATCCTAATTATACTGTTCATGCCATAAACGCGGCTAAATGTATAATTTTATTATAATTTTTACATGAAGATGAGACAAAAAATAGCCTAGCAAACTCGATAAAAATTTTGCCTTATTCTTGGACACAGTCGTCGTATGTTTCAGTATTTTAGTTCCATGTCCCTACTTTGGGGCATTTATTCAGATAAAAATAGATGCACAAACTTTCAATTCATGTACTTGCCGTTGGAAAAATATTGAAACTTTGCAACTGACTTTTCTTGTTAGCATTAGCAGTTAGCATTGCCTATTGTCATTAATTTATTCTATGGATATTAAAAAAACATCTATTCTGCATTGATATTTACAGGGAGATGTTTACTACAGTAGTAGTGGCAATGGTAGTCATTGTGATGTCAGGCTGATTTTGAAGGGTATGTAGTACTTAAATGAAAACTGTAATGTGAAGTGCGTGAAATTAGACTTCACGACAATCATCCGAAACCAATTCGATAATTTTCGTTGGTAGGCTGGATAGGAAACTCGAAACACTAAACATGCTATTGAACTAGGGAGAGAAGCCGATAGCATATTACAGTTTCTTGTAATACATACATACAAAAATTCTCACCTTCGTCTATGTTAGGACATTACTCGACTCGGAATCAATGGTAATGCATTGTTGAAGTACAATTTTCTTGTAGCAAAAGATATACAGGTGTAAAAAGCCTACAGTGAAATTGGGAAATCCGATTTCCCGTATTTACTACAATATGCTTTTCTGTTATTAAATAAAAAATGTTTACAAGCAAAAAAGATGACAAAAAGCAAAAAAGCAGAGAAATGACTAAAATTGCTTATGGCCAGCTACTTAAAAATTAATTAACATAATTGTTTCAATCACGTACACGAGGTAGGTATTTTTCGATAGCAGTCTTTTAAAATTATGCAAAACTTAAGAATGCGATGCTAGTTTTTGTTTTCATAGTTGCTGCTCCTGGGAGATTTGCAAATTATAACCATGT